>WYDI02035357.1:0-77154 GCA_009867235.2 Psittacus erithacus
TCCAACAGTTCCATGTCCTTTTTATGTTGAGGACCCCAGAACTGCACACAATACTCCAAGTGAGGTCTCACGAGAGCAGAGCAGAGTGGCAGGATCACCTCCTTCGACCTGCTGGTCACGCTTCTTTTGATGCAGCCCAGGATGCGGTTGGCTTTACGTGCTGAAGCAGGCGTTACATGCTGAAGATCTTAAGCAGATAAAGGCTTCAGCTCATAAGCCTTTCCATGCAGAAATGTTGTAACACGCATGAACAAACTTCTTAAGGTGTCAATCAAGGTTTTCAAACATGGCTTTAAACTGTGCGGCTAAAACCGGACAACATTATACCAGAGATTGCATCAGTGCTAAGAGAGCATTAAATCCACACCTGATCAAAGACCCTCACATCACCTCCAATAGACAGAAAGACAGCTACCCAGATGAGTCAAGTGAAAAATTTGACATTAACACTAGTAAATAACAGCCCAGAGAGAGCTCAGTGGCCCTGAGGCCAGAGGGTATACTTTAGCTCACATTCTTGCAGCTCTTACTTGTTAGTATAGCCATGGAGATAAAGTAAACTGCCAAACATACAGAGATCCATCATAAAGACACCTTAGAGTAAGCATGGATAATTTTGATTTCTGCATGACTTCTGCTTGCCTGACTACCTTTCACCTCCAAGTCACCCTACTTCATCCTTCTTTCCAGGAACTTAGTATAAGAGCCAAAGGAAAGTAGAAATTCCCTGCAAAGCTCATGCTAAATATTCCCTATAGGCAAGGAGGCTGACTCACTCACTGCAGGTGGAAAACATCATCCTGGTGAGTCTAGCAAATTCTGGGGAACATCAGAGATAAAAAGCTACTGTCACAGAGCCCTGTGTCTGTCAGTAGTCTGGGGGATGTTTTTGCACTCTGTCACTGCAGTCACCCAAAGTACAGAGTGCAGATGTGGCTCTTAATTCAGTTCCACAGTCTAGCAGCTTTCCAAAATCTTCTGTCCTAGCACTTGGAGGTAAATCAGTCTCCCCACTTAGCCAAATCAGAAAAATGGAAAAAAATAGGTCTCCACAGGGTATAATTTTGAAATATAAAATGAGGGCGAGAGGGTTCAAATTATCTAACTTGAACGATCAAATGGCAGTAATTTACTTGAAGAAATTTGTAAGAAATAAACTCCCAAATTTCTGATTTTAACTACAGTTAGTTGCAGGACTGGCAGCCCTGGATGGCTCATGGCATTGGGCAAGAGGACAGCTGAAGATATTCATGTCTTGAATCACAATTTTGATCTTCAGATCTAGTCTTGGACCATGCTGGGACCTCATACAAGTTTGCTGACAGTGAAAAAAACTGCACAGATAACTGATACTATAACTAGCACAAAGCACTCCAGCCTTGTAGGTAAATTTGATTGTACGGTGCCAGTAAAATGGCTTCTACCAAAGAGGACCTCAGACAAGCAGTGAGATTTCTGGTGGGAGCCTCTAAACTGAAACACTGAGATTTTAGGCAGTAGATGGGAATGAGTGCCTGGGAGGAGATCTTGCAATTTAAAGAGGTTCAGGAAGCTGTGGGCATGACCTTCCTCTCTTCCCACTGCTCAATATTTCCTACAATTTTCTTTCTGCATACAGTCAAACCACTGAAAAGTTAATAAAAAATCATTTCAGTGTAGATCAGATTTGTGAAACAGCCTGAGAAACCACAGTCTTATGTTTATTTTCTTTTCTCTGCCAGTATTAGTCCCCAGGAGAGCTACAGCACAATCTCACTTTGTGATGTAACCTGTCACTGGCTTGAAAGTAGGCAAAACGAAGAAGGAGGGGGAGCTAAGAGTTGTTGTAAAAAATTAAGAGATTTCTCAAGACCCTACCCTGGAGGCCCTGGAAGATGCTAACACAAGGTCTCCTAGTGCCTAGGGCCCGTGCTGGAGGAAGATTAGAAATTATAAAATAATCTAACAATAATAAAAGCTGAGAGAGCTTGTGTAACTCATCATGTCTCCATTTTTAAAAATGACAGTATGAAAGGGCCACTAAAGAAAAGGCCTTCAGTTTTCTTATTTAAATAAATGACTTACTTACAAAACATATCAGTACTAAAGGGACACCTGTTTTATTGCCCAAAAGCAATATTTTTTCTAAAGCAAATATGGCCATTGGGGAATATACATTATTATTCTATATGTGAAAAATATGGTTCACGATGGGCTTAAAACACTCTACAACACAACTATTGTTTCCTTCCTCAGGGTGTTCAGAACAATGGTGACTATATGCAACAAGAAAGTTTCAATATCTGAAATACAGTCTGTGCTCACAAAGTAAATAGTTTTCTTAGTGCCTACTATCCCTTCTTCCCAACTACCTTGGCTTATTGAGGAAATAATTGACAAAACTAAGCTAAATAAGGAACACTTAAAGGAGGAGACAGACCATCTAAAACCACAGCCTTTTCAGGTAAAGACTGAAATCACTGATAGATCTCTGCACAGCCGGAATTTTCTCCCATAGGTTTCAACCCTTCTTCAGTATATATGATGACTTATCAAATACCATTGAACAAATTAATTTCTTGGTCAAAGCTCCTCATATGTGACATGAGGACAATGGCAACACCTATTCTTATCTATTACTAAGGTGGGGTTTATTTGGTACTCCATGTATCAATATCTATAAATATTTAGTCATTGTTATACTAAGTAGATTACAGTCTGAACTTATGTAAATTTTTTCTTTGACTTTGTTGGAAATTACTACCCATGAAAAAAATAAAATTCAGGAAAAAAAAAAAAACAAACTTTTAGCCCAACATGTCATAATATTTATCTCAATAAAAGCCAACTTGCTTTTTTGTTTCTGTGTTGCAACGGCTATTTGATATTCCCAGGTTTGGGTATGAAATGAGATCTCTTATTAATGTTTTCAGCCTAAAAAAAGAACATGATTAAAAAGATATTGTGCACATTAATACTCACAAGATTGATAAATTTGTTTGGCTTTTTAGGTCATAGGGTGTTTTGGTGTCACTCTATCATATTACTAAATATTCAGGACCTGAAGTTTTTAAAAGGAATATATTATCCCTAATTACCTCTCTGCCACCTTCTCCATGGCTGAATATGCAGAAACTGCTATATGCTAGCCAGCATTTTACCTTACAATTGTTCTGTTAAGGTCACTACACATTCAAACACTCTAGATACCACCTCAATCTCCACAATGTTTGAAGCGGAGCATGAGAGAAATGGAAAGGTATTTTTCTAATATTTCCACCTTCCCCTTTTCAAATGCATGAATAAGCATTTCTGCTTTTGGGATGTGTGCTGTGAATCATTGCTTTTATTCCTCAGCAATCTACTCCAGGATAGACAGGCTGAGCTCAAGTACTCCAAGAACACTATTAACAGTCCAAGGCAACTGCCTCAGTCCTGGCTTTCCTGTTTCTTATCCCTGTGCCTGTGTTCTCTAGGAGCCAAAGTGGTGGTGGAGCACCACTCCTATAATATTTTACCTGTCATGGATTTGGCACCAACAGCTACAACATCTCCAGCCTGAACCTGACTTTCCAACAGGCTTTGAAACTGCGCGTGTCAATAACACTTTCCCATAAGCAGATACACAATGTTTTCCTTTGTCGTGGGAGGGTCTCTGTTATTGTATTAAAGTTAGGCTATTGCAGAGTTTTGATTACACTGTGTCTATTTTAATCAACTGTTTCACGCTTTGATATTGCTCAAGGGAAGAAAAAAAAAAAAAAAAAAAAAAAGAAGGAATTTTCTCCTTAAATCTGTCAAGAGCACCAACTACTGCCTTAATAAACTTTTGTTGAAAACACAAGTTTTGCTGATCTCAAAGGCTCTCATCTCTGAGGTGCACTGAACTAATTAGTAATTTAGCAGGAGTAGAGGGAAAAAAGTTTACTTCAGGCACTTTTGTAGACAGAGACAAAGAACAAAGTTCCTTCATCTGTATTAATACTTTAAAAAACAGAATTAATGACCTGAAGCAAAGACAGTACCTGGGATGATTTTATGGAGTCAATGTTTAATTCAAAATATTCACACACTGAAAATATTTAATGAAACTAACTAGAAACCAAATTGCTTTCCTTTCAATGGAAGGAAAACAATATTACTAAATAAGTAATCAAAGTATATGTTATAACACAGCCAGTATTAGAGTTATCAGGATGCCAGACAGAGGTTACACCTTGGCATGTCTCCCTCCCACCAACAAAATGGTTGATTCATACTGGTAGGTGTCATGGCCAAGGCTTTCTCCATCCCTGTCCCAGCTGCAGGTAGCAACTGCATTTACCCTGAAGTCAATTTCACTACTGTTTCACTTGTTGCTATCCTACTGGTGGGGATTCAGCTTATTTTGCTAGGGAAGCTGAATGATCCCACTATCAAAATATTTTGTTTTCACATGCAAAACACAGGCCTATGCTGTTTCCTAAGCCAGGGTGAACAAGCCTTGGGTGCTTCTCAAGCAGAGCTGAACAGCATCAACTATTTCAGGTATATTCAAGGGAAGAGAACAAAATCCCCATTTCACATACACCCACCTCCCAGATCTAGCTAGTAGCCCAGAACTGTGACAATCTGTGCCCTCTAAAAGTTGTATCAAATTAAGCAGCTATACCACAGCCCAGAACGGTACAACAGATGCTGACATTTCACAATAGGCTACTAGTCCACCTTGCTTGAATTTCTTGCCTCCAATAGTCCAGTTGCATTGGAAGCAGGGTATTTTCCATAGTAATATTTGTGTACATTTGGGATTTTTATTGTTTTATACATACAGCAATAAATTAAATATCAAAAATCAGTATCCAGCTAGTCAATATTGCCTATGATGTATTAGAGGTACATGCATAAAGTCAAAGGAATAAACATATAGAGTGTGGGGTTTATGTGATCAGAAAGAAGGGAAAAGCATTCCAAGAGTGATTAAATGTATCCTTGATGTTTTATGTTTAGCCTTTCAAACAAGCAGTTTGCATGATGAGTTCTTTCAAGCTTTCTGCAAAATCCTAGAGAATTAGTAAATTATTCTGTGAAATGATAAATTTGTTTGGGTTTAGGGATTCTATAAGTCCATTGGTTAAACATCACTACTTTGAATTACAATGGAAGGTATCCTGACATAGAATGAAATAATAGCTATTGGTGTTTTGGTGACACTTGATGAAAAAATAATATTACAGGTTCACCTTTGCATAGTTCAATATTTTTTTCTTTTAAGTATCAAAGCTAAATATAACATCACTGCACAATTCCCCCAATTGTACAGCACAGTTCACTTACTAATTTTTAATGTATTTTCTCTAGTTTGGTGTCATAATGCTGTTGTTACCTCTTGTAGAGCCCTAAATGTCAATGGCAAATTGTATATGAGTGCAGTGAAAAGATTTCATCACTTTTTTCATATCTATACGAAATTAATCTCACCTCTGCTGGATGCTAATGTCTGCGTATAGAAGTCCTTACCTAATAGATGGCTGTTCTAAAATTAATAGTCAGAATGGAATTTTTACTCTTGAGGGTTGTTTTTTTTTACCACATAACTGCACCATAAGGCATTTTTGTTCTAATTGCTTGAAGTATAAATAGACAAAGCAAAATACATAATGAAGGAAAGAAAAATGTTGGTTTCAGTGACAAAACTTTCCATGTATGCTGGAGCTGACAGTCCCCAGGTCACAGACCCTTGCAACACCTGAAATCCAGCAATGAGGGATAATGACTGCAAAAAGAGGAAGAACCTGCTGAGTTTTTGCAAAAGCACCTAAATTCCTAATGGTGTTTTGTGAAACCTTACTGTCAAGTGACTTGTCTAAAATGACACAGACACTTTTCTGAAGAAGAGGGGGCTCTCTAAGACCCAGGAAAAAATGTTTTAATTGCCTCAACATTCTTCCTTATCAAAAGTTATAAGGCAATAGAATAATTTCATAATAACTGTGCTTAAAAAATCATCATTTGGACCATCCAAAGTGAACTGAAGAATTGTAAACCAACATATAGAAAGCTGACCTGAATGGAAAGCAGGTTTTTCAGTCACTTATTCTCTCAGCAGGAAAATTTAAATTCCAAACTACAGATAAATGTAACCACTGGCAACTATTGTTTTTAAGATACCTTAAAAAAGATGAATAAATGAATTTTCTGCTAGCTAGGAATACTAGTACTAAAATAGGATACTATTATTTAAAAACACTCTGAAACAAGCAAAGTCACATCTTATTTCAGTTTCTTAATTTTACTTGTAAATTTTCACCAACATGCCATAGAGTAAACTGCTTGCAGGATACTTTAATCATTTGCCAGTCATAGTCAAATAAATGAAGATTTCTAGGTAAGCCATTTGCCTTGGATTTGAATCCAAATGACAGAATTATTTGGATGTAACACAATTAAGTCTGTCCAGTTATGATGGCCATTTAATGAGCTTCAGTTAGGCAGAAGGGAGTTAGCTGTACCTGTCTGAGCAGGGTTTTAATATGCCATAAAGCTAACATAATAAATAATTTAAGTGCTGAAATATTACAAAGCTAAGACTTTCCTACTGACTCAGTAACATGGATTGTCACGGGTGGAGACAGCCATTAGAAATCCAACCACTAGCAAAGTGAAAAAGAGTGGTCACAATATTTGACTGCTAAATAGTTACAAATGTGCTGTCTCTCTTCATAGGAATGCGTTACCGTTTGAGATAGTTGTAACTTGCGCTTAACAGATATTTTTGTGGCTCTGCCTATAGGTCTGCTGTTGTGTGTCATGTTGCTAGAAGGCGACAGTCCTGGGGAAAAGTGAATGAATGAATGAATGAATGAATGAATGAATGAATGAATGAATAGATGAAGACAGGGAGCATCTCATACAGTTGTATAAGAAAACATACACTGCCCTATTTTAAACAGAAAACCCAAGTGATTTCTACTAGACGCTAAATTAACCCAGTGGGGATTTCTGGCTGTTCCAGGCAAAAAACTTCTTTATTCATAAAAATAATTTGATATTTGAGAGATTGTCATGTTTCATATCATGAGTTGTAAATAAATGTTGGCTCATCTGTAAAGGATTATCAGGGGAGCTGAGTGAATTACCAAGGCAATTATGCAGTTGGTTAAGTTCAGCAATGCCCTGAAACCTAGCTTTAGAACAGAGTCAAGGTCCTAAACCAACAGAAGTAAGCCTGTTCAGCGCTGAGTGGGAAAAAAGATGGCAGAACTGTGGTAGAAACCGCTTCTGTCACTTATGACACAGACCGGCTAAAAGGAAATGGAAAGTATGCTAGAAGTGGGGAATCACATGGAAGGGAGGGATAAAAGGACCATCCACTTTTAAGAAGGAAAAGTGAAAATTAACCTTGAGTTAAGGTCCTCCAGAAATTAAGGGAGGGCATAACTTCTCCATCTGCTAAATTTTCCAAGTCCTCCCTATTTTTTGTGACAAAAAAACATAATTCAAAGACAAAACATTTTTCCGCCACCGTGAAAAGTTCACAAGTTATGAGGTAATTGCATTAGCATGCTAAGAAAAGAGTACGCAAGAAATCCTGATTGGCATTTCTCTGTTTAAAAGGAATTATTTTCCAATACCTGAGCATGCCCAGAGGAGCTAGTCTCTGAGCAGCTGTGAAATAGAACCTTTTTACTTCAGGGTTAGAGCAGGGAGCTCATTAGCACAGCCTCAACCCTCAGCTAAACAGCCTTGTTTGCATATCGAAGCTATAGAATGTGAAGGTGTTAAAAAGGAAGAATTGCAGCCACTACTCCTGACTGACATGTCTATCTGGGCTCTTGTGTTTACAAGAGAATAACGAAGCTGCCCCAAAGCCCCTACTGGGCCTGATTATTATGCAGAGGCTTCTTAGATTATGTATAATTGATATCCATTTTCCCTCCAGCTAACCAATGGCAGATCTCAGGAGTAATGCACACTCTCCTGCATCTTACTAACCAAGCAAACACTGGAAATTGCTATGTTTTACTAGGCTTAATAATTTTTAAAGACCAAAAAATGACATTTACATTTTTCAGATGCACAAATGACTGCACTGTTGGTGGGGTTTTCCTACTAATAACAATCAAACACTGGAGATACTGTATTTCAGGGTGATGCTGGTCGGGGAATATGTTTGTGCATTATTTCTATATATTTATACACACATATATGTAGTGGACTATGTATATGATCTGTGTGTATATCCCAGTTTTTTTCCATCCATTAACAATATGGTAACAAAAAACAAGGGCATGTTCTATAAAAATATTTCCTGCCATTTTTGTGAAGGATTTGCAAGGTGAGTTATGCAGGCAAGGGTATTCCTTCAATTACATTTACTGGTCCCCTTTCTGTACTTATAATACTTATCTTCATCCTTACAATTTAGACCAAATGTTCAATTCATAAACCTGACACAGGCATGAAATTGGGTAGTGCAGTGTTCATTTTTTATTGCTCAAACAGTTCCCTGTCCATCCAACAGAAAATCCCATTGAAGTTTTTCTTCAAAAATGAGATATTACATTTGGCCTTTAAATTACAAAGCAGTTGTGAAGCAGGGTTTTTTATTTTATTGGTCAATTTTTCTTAATTTTTTTTATCTGGTTCAGAGCTTTTGAGAAAATATTTGTGGAGAAGGACTGGGTGCAATGATCTTTAAAGTTTTGGCAGTAAAGAGCTGATCTTGAGAATGAAATGCTAATAGCTTGAGATAAACAGGCAAAGTCTGTATAGCCCTCTCAATGTATTGTACTTCAATCCTGACCTTCAGCTTTTTCGCTGTTTTGGTGCTGGGTATCTCTCCCGCACAAACTGTCAGTTGCATGGAGATCTTTTTATCCACACAAATAGTTGTTAGAATAAGGATGTGTCCAGTCCCGTCATTTGCATATCACCTTTCTCTCTAGAGGTGAAGACCTAGCTCACTAATCCTTTCTGCTACCTAACCTTGGCAGAATCTTAATTTTAATCTGCTCCCTGAGGAAATGCACAAGAAAATGCAAGGAATATTAATATGTGAGCTGAACTGGGCTGAATGTAAAAAGATGATTCTTCTTCCAGCCACTCACACATATACCCATGAAAAGTATAGCCATTATGAATACACTAAACCCACTCCCTGCACACAGCAAATCAAACCAGCAGAAAGGAAGTCCCTGAATTGATTGAACCACTCATACCACCTGAACCACTACCCAAAATCTACATATTCCTTCTGTCCACTGAAGAACCTGAACAAAACTGAATAATAATAAGCAAGGAGCATACAACCTTCATATAGCCAATTTTGTTCCAGCAACTTTTCAGAAACCAGAGGGTAGTCCAAAACGCTGAACAGTTTGCAGCTGCCCTTACCTTAGCACAACTGCCTTTATGATACGGAAACATAAATAGACAGAAACCAACCGTAACAAAAAATTTTGTGCCTAAAGAAAAGGCGAGTCCCAACAGGCAGTCATTCACAGAATGATCTCCTGACCTGTATTTAACAAAAGCTACACACTAGTACTGAAAACGAGTGAAGTCAGTCATTTCAGAGTTGCACCTTTGGACAGTGAGCCACAGGACTGTAGAATGCACTCTCACACAAAGATTTCAGGACACATAATTACATTCCAAGCACTATTAGTCCTGCATTGACCATGTAAATCAATTAAGAGATGCAATAGGTCTTTTTTTATAATGTAAGTTGCTGGTTTTTACATAAGCCTCTGCAAAGTTGTCACAGCTATTCTGCAGAGAGCTAACTGGTCATATACGTCTGTCTCTCCACTTCCTTTCAGGTGCTAACTTTCATTAAAAGAAGCTTTAATTAAATATTAATTTATTACTTATTTATTACATAGTACTTTTCCATGCCAAGAACTGCTGAGCTTGCTATACAGATACTATTTGATCTCTGGGAGGGAAGGAAGAAGGCTCTGTGTCCATGGGTGAGAGAGGCCTGATCTGTACTGAGACGAAGCCCACATTGTGAAAGACTTGAGTCACATACAATATTTACTGTAACGCTCAAGAGTGTCTCAATTATAAGGCATATTTTTTCCGTTCAGACATTCAGTATGTGATTTTGAGATGCTCCTTGAAAGTGTTTGCGGCATTTTGCCATCACCTTTCCTTGAAAAAAAAAAAAATTATCAGGACAGTTCTATCTTTGTTTTTACATTCACTCTCACAAATACTGAAGCACAAGCAGTCTTTGTCTTCCACCAGTGTCCAAAAGAGTCCATGATACTTCCTTTTTCTTTCTTGTTTTGGGTTTGGGGTCATCTTCTGCTGATCTCTGTCATGAAGAGGGAGCATGCCTAGCCTGATTTGACAAGTATTTGTAGAAGCTATCAATAGAGATATGGGCTGGCTTTAATAGCACAAAATCTGAACTCTCTCTTAAATGGGTGTGACTCTTCTCCTTTCTTTTGTTCTGCAAGTCTAAAATAAAGACATAAAGCCATCTTCCTGCAGAGCAGACCCTGTTTTTCAGTATACTTTTCCTGAGGAGAGATATAGTGAATATTGCATATTTTTCATTTATAATGTGAAATATTTTCCAAAGCCCATTTGCCATCATCACGGGGAGAAAAATGGTGCTATCTGATAAGGACTGCAATCAGTAAATAAGCAAGGTGATGTAAAGACTGCAGCTTTGGTCCAGTTTGCTAGATGATTGATTAACAGTAATTAAGAAACAATCATCAGGGTTTGGTCCAGCAAAGCATTTAGGTGTTAACTTACAGACATGCTGAGTTTAAAAAGCTGACTGAGAATCTTATAAGAGGTTTTTCTTTTTATTTCTATTTGCTTCTAATTTACATTCGATTTTTCTCACCCTGTGTTGGCAATTCTATTTCCAGATCAGCAGAAATCAAGGCATGCAGCCGTACATGAAAATCTATAGTTTAAATCAGCTCTACGACAGATTTTTCTAGTTATTCTCTGCTTATCATTTTCCTTGGTAGTAACAGGGGTCTTTTGAGGCACAGCTTCTGTGCCACACTGATGGCACATGGCACACAAATGAAGCCACAGCATGAAAAAGACTGCAGGACATGATTACAGCAAAGAATAATTGAAGGCCCAGGAATCTATGGTCCAGAATAAATTTTAGCCTGCCACTCAGAGTGCTCTGCATTCGTTACTATTCAGTGGAAGTGCCATACACAAAAAAACAACAAAAAATTTACTCCTGGCACTAGAAATTCTTACCCACAAGAAGGCAAAACAGTCCAACCTGGAGACAGAATAACGGCTGGAATGAATATTTTATGACTGCTTCAAGAGGTTAACACAGGGAGGGAGGAGAACAAAGTCTGCCCTTCAAAGACAGTTCTTGCGTAAGGTCGGTGCAATTTGTTTTACAACTCTATTGAAATATAACATAAATTCTGTCTTTATTACATAGATAGGTGTCCGCTTTAATTTGTTGCTGTTACCAGACTGACACTGTGAAACACCTGAAATTTACTGTATCCTAAGGAAACAGACTGTATTTTACATAGATACAGAAATACTGGTAGTCTCTTTAGTAGCCAAAACTCCCATTGTTCCACATTATTTCCTACTTCAACAGAGGAGCTTAAAACAATTGGCTTGCACAAGTCAGTGCTGAGGAATTACTTCAGCTTTTCATTTATTTTCTCTATACCTTGCTCGGCTATAGCTACTGTATGTTGATCTGAATATCATTCCTGATAGTGCCTTGCAAAGTGTTATTTCAAAATTATATGCCACAGAATTGACATAATTTTGTGTGCAGGAATCACAAAGACAATACCAAGATAAAGCACATGCACTTTGGAGAAACAATAGAAGTACCACTAAGTAAGACCATCATCTTTCCTAGCTCAGTGTGCTAAAATTTCAAGTCCTAAGAATCTGATTGTATCCACAAAAATGTAAGTACAAAAGTTTTTGAGATTCTATAAAGAACAGTCTCTTATTTATTTTTTAAGTCTGTTAGTCTTTCATGTCTATCACTGGATTTCCTGCCAGACCAGCTATATGCATAGAAGACCATAGAGACAAAAGATAACTTCCACAGCCAAGTACCATTCGCTTGGGCTGCTTTGTTCCTCAGAAGCCCTTATTCAGGCAGCACCTCATTGCTGCAATAAATTAATCACAAAACCCCTGGTCTGGTAATGAAGTGCTATGGATTTACAAAAGCTCGAAAGGCATTACATCTGTTACCTGAAAGAAAAATGAGGTGAGTGCTCAGCAGAGGAAAATCAGCATAGCAGCACTGTCAAAGACCAGTCTTCCTCTGGAGCAGCTCCTAGAGAAGTTAGCAAAGTCCCCAAACTCTGATGGTTCATTTCTGACCTGAGCCAAATTGTCATCTTTACATCTGTACTTGAAATCTAAAGAAGAGGCACATTTTGTACCAGAGCTGCATGGATCTTGGGTTTTTGTTTTCGAAAGGTTTGGTGAAGCAAACAGCTCTCAAAGGCTGGCATCAGCCTGACCTTTGTTAGTATTCACAGAGGCTTAGATTCAAATCCAAATTACTCATTTGCCTGTTTTCACCCTCCCTCTTTCCAAACCTATAACAACTTTAAATGTGTTCTGAAGGAACAATCGTGATCTTTACGCTATTATTCAAGTGGGTAGGTTTATTACGTTCCACGTTATCAGAAAACATTTTTGCATTTTGCCACTGGTAACAGTTCTGTAAACTAAGACAGACAGCATCTTCAGGCAATAAGACAGACAGATGTCCTTGGCTAAGCTGTAAGAGAGATGGGAAAGCACTATAAATGTATAAATATGGCATTTCCTGAGTCCTACTGAGACGCCCTGCAGAAACATTCAGCATATGTCTCCTCTAACACTTAAGGCTAAATCCAAGTCTGTTATAGCAATCAGTCTCTTAATGCTGCTCTGAGGGACCTCCTCTGTTCCAGCTCCACAGCTCTTTGGAGACAGAAAGTCAGCAGCCCCTCAATGTGCTGTTGGTTGTCCAAGCTCTTACTCACGGAGATGAATCAAGCACAAGAAACTACCCACCATCAAATACACCTACTCAGTTTTTGCAGAATGGGTATCTTGAGACTGAGCCAGAGCTCAGCTGCCTGCAGAGCAGGCCCAGAGAGCTGCTGCAGGACCTCAGTCATGACAATGTTGCTCTCAATCCACTGAAGTTACTCTAATTTTCTTTGATTTTCAATTACTGCAGGTGAAAGCAGAATCACTGTCTGGTAGATTGTGTTGTCCACACACAGAGCTTGGGACCTCAACAGCAAAAATGCATCCCCTGAAATTCTATTAAAAATTTATCTTTTAGCAATAAAGAAAAGGAGAAAATGAAGAGTTTATGATCAGGTCTCCTGTTAAAGCTTCACCAAGCCTGTCATGCTGAACACATATTGTGCATAAACACAAACAAAGACAATCTTTTCCCCTCACCTTTTCTTATATTGAGACATTCTCCTGTCTTTCCTGACACAATAGAATTGTCTAGAGTCCATGGCCTTTTTCAGGACCATAATATGAGCCATTAAGCAAAATATACCCATTCTAGATTTCTTAGTTTAAAATAATTTATAGCAATATCAGAACCACATCTCTGCATGATTACAAGATATCATTTAACAAATTTTAGCCAAGTAAGCAAGGAATATATTTTATTTGGTTTCCCTCACATTCCAGATACCTCTAAATATACATACAGAAAAATTATAAAACTTAACTATTCTTGTTATAAAGCATACTGTGGGGATTCATCTCATCCATTTAAAAACAGTCTGAAATTAAAGTAGTCCAAAATACAGCATACATCATCCTTGTCACAGGTGTCTAAGACAAGTGCAATAAAGCTGAGATGGCTAGGTCTAAATGTATAATGTTAAAGTGACAGAAATTAGGGAAGACAAAGACCCACTGTAGTGATGTGTGGCAGAACAAGGCAGCACAGGATTTCCAAAAGGATTTGGGCCAATGTGGGAGCACTGAAACCACTTGTATGCACCAATGTTTGTTACAAATTTCAGAGGAGATATTATTCTTCCTGTAATTCATGGAGACTGAAGTTCTTCAATCACAGGTGACAGAAGGTAATTGTAACAGAAGATTATATTGTTGTACACTTAATGAAGGAATTCATTTGAAAGGTCTTGTGTAACACTCTGGTGCACTGATTCCTCATCTGTGACAAATAAGCTACTGTAAGAAATTTAGAAATTAGGATTAAAAAGGCCGAGCTGGGCTTTCTCTAAGCCTTTTGGAAGAGTTTGGGCATGGTCAAGGATCTGCCAGTTGTGGAACATGCACCCCATGGGAACTAATAAGCAGCTCAAATAAAAAAAAAAAAAAAAAAACACAAAACACTCCAAACATAAATTGTAAGGTCTCCCCTGAGTTCAAGGTAACAAAACACCTTTATGTAGGACACTAGCAATCTTTTTAACCATCAGTCATCAGTTCATTCATAGCTGTCATAGCAGAAAGCAACTGAAGTATTTCAAAGAATGTGATTTTAGAATTGCTGCCAGAAATTGAAGATTAAGGCTTTGCATTATCAGCACAGAAAACACAAATCTGTAATAGACCTACTGTAAACTCACAGTAGCAAGGAAAGAGAGAGGCTGAAGTTCAAGCACCTTTTTTTTTTGTCCTATTACACCCTGCTTTGTTATCATAGTTCCTAAGTTTGAATCACTAGAACACAGAAGTTTGGTCCTTGACTTGAGTCAGCATTCGTCTGGCATCTAGCAAAAGGACAACGTGGCTTGATGTTACACTTCTAGGCATTATAATACAAATGAGTAAATAGTAAATATAATCATTCATTAAGGGGGTAATCTTTCCAAAAATGTTTTCTTACAGAATAGGTCTTTTTCTCAATAAACTTTCCTGTATCTGTTAGCTAGGGGCATCGTTAAAAATACAAAATCTATGAGGAAGATTAAATCAACAAGTACTTCTATTAATATCCTACTTAGTAAAAAGAACAGTTAACAACTAGCTCCAACTGGAAGTTTCCACCTCTAAAATCTATACCTGCAACACAAAAAAAAATAGAAGTTTCTTTTCCATGTTAAAAAGCAGTTAGAGTTGTGGTGGCGAAGTTAGGATGGTCTGTCTACACATGCAAATATGTCAAGTTGTGTAGGGGGAAATCTTGTTTTTCCATTAGATCAATTTTAACAATTAAAAAAGAAAAACAGATGAGTTTTCCTGCACACAAACTTTTCATCAAGGTCTTTCAGAAAGCAGTCCTATTCTTTGTGGCTACAAATCACATTGCATTATAGTCTCCTTTTGTACTTCCACAGAGCATAAATATTTTATCCCATTGACCATTCCATCTCCCTGAGAAAGAATACCATCTACCATGTAAAACATTTTGTTTATGGAATATGTTTTGCTTCTAACAGCACAGAAGTCTCTTTACAGTTCTGTTACCATAGGCATATAATGTCTTTTTTGTACTGCTCTTTCCTAATGAAATCCTTCCCAAAATTGTGCCGTGCACTCTAAAATCACAGTGAAAAACATTCTTACATTAAAGGCTTTGTTACCTAAATAAAAACAAAGAAAGAATGAAAAAGAAGGCCTGTTACAGTGAGAAACTGAGACACTAGCTAATTTCTTCAAAAGTATTTTCCAAAGACACACAGTAAATCAGTGACAGAAGGTATGATCCCTTATTCCCTGTTTGGTCTCAAACTTTGCTTTCTTTCATTATTTCCTCTTCCACATATTACTTACCCGTACACATGAGCAAGATAACTATCACAACTATGATGCTATGCTATTATACAGCAGGGAGGATGAATAAAAATGCAAGCTATGGAGTATATCAGTTTTATATTTTGCTTTTGAATGGCATAGATCTTCACCCATAACAGTCCTGCATCACTGTTTCCATAGTAACAAGAGAACATGAGACACTTCAGTGTATGTTACTGCCTCTGAAAGAGTCCAACCTCAAGATGAGAGTACCATATTGGACTTTGTAAATGAATTCTGCTTTGTG
Organism: Psittacus erithacus; assembly: GCA_009867235.2. Classification (NCBI taxonomy): domain Eukaryota; kingdom Metazoa; phylum Chordata; class Aves; order Psittaciformes; family Psittacidae; genus Psittacus; species Psittacus erithacus. Next base: position 15,974 of record WYDI02035357.1, read on the forward strand.
CTTTTTATGTAAAATATATCCGTGAATGATGCACTGACTTGAATAGTGCAGTTATATAGTTGGATGATAGCAAAGACATTACAGATAGAAAAGAAAACAAGTTCTCAGGTGTGGCAATGAGCTGAAAATGCTTTTCTTTTTTGATAACAGGAGCTCCAAGGCAAGGGATTCTTATGCTAAATTAAAACATGTTTATATTGAATTGACAAGAAGGAATTACTGGATGGTAGTGGCATATAAGGCCCAGCAAAAGACTGTATAGAATTTCAAAAACAGAATAGTCCCCAAAATACCTAATGGTTGAGGAAAAGTTGTGATATGAGCTCATTCCTAGTACAGGTAGAATGGTAGCAAACCAGGTGCCCGCACATTCCAGCAGAGATGGGGTGAGATCTGGGAGATGATAGACAAGGGAAGTAAAGGAGCCCACCAGAGAACAGCAAGATACAGTGGAGACAAAAAATAGCAGCAGGATCAATGGACAAAGATCTGACTTGTGTGAAGTGATCAAAAACCCACTGGGAGTATGTCCATGAAGACTGTAGGATGAAAGAGAGAGGGAATGGTACTACAAAGATGGGTAGAAAAATCACATACAAGGTGCAGACAAATCACGCCCATCCAGCTCCAGGAACCATTTCCAAAACTCCTAAAAATCTGATTTCAGGTAGGGCAATTCCACACAAACCTCTTCCCACTGCTGAGCTACAAAGCCCACCACATAAGCTCATTTCCTTATCTTATTTTTGAAATGTTTTTCAGGGTATCAGTTGTTTCACAGAATAGTTTGAAATGCAAAACATATATAATGGGTTGTAAAACATGGGGAATTTTCTGACTGGCTCCCTGTGTGGCAGGAATGTGACTGAAATACTATAACATGATGTATTCTTATAATTCAATTACTTTTTTCATATATTTTGGCTGTTTATATATTTTGTCTACCTTTTGATGTCTAAAAGTTAGATTAATTCAAAAGGTCTGTGCAGTTAGAAAAGCCTCCCTCCAACTTCTAGAGATGTGCATGGCTGGGCTTGTATTCTCCTACTATATGTATGCCTTTCAATGGTTCAGACTTCAAGGGGGCTGACAGCATTTCTTCATTTGATCAATAGCCTGAACAGTTGCTCTGTGCTCTAGCATGTACAATGGAAGAGTCTGGCAGTGTTACCTCTCTCAAAGAAAAGAATTAAGACAAAGTCACTCCTTTCCACAGCAGTCCTGCATGCCACCTCTTCAATTGTGTTGAATGTCACTAAATCCAGATGGCAGCGCCACACTGCTGTGCTGAAGCAGTAGTCCCTCACTGACGAGGTCAGCAGCCAAAGGAGAGCACAAAGGGGGGCTTTCACCAGCCAGTCCATAACCAATCGAGGAGCAATTAAATTGCCTCCACTAAACCACTGGCCAAATCTTACTGCAAGGTAGGTCTCCAGTTAAACGTTCTTTTCTTCTCTCAAAACCTTTTTTTCACATCATTTGTGAGAGGAACTTGAGGAAACATTTATAAAATCAGGAGAGCAGGGTATAGACTTGTGTGAAAGTATGGAAGTGCAGTTGTATAGTCTACTGTGCAGTAGTTTTGCCCATAAAATATCCTATTCTCCTACTCCTGTTTCATTCAGGCTGGTGAGGACTCAAATGGCTCTAATGAGACAAGCATGAGCAAAAGACAGACACGTAGACTGTGAACTGAGTTTCAGCAATCATATTTCTCAGGGGCTGGTTATGCTCCTGAGTTTTAAACACCACTCACTTATTGAAGGAAGATAGCTGAAGTAAAGATGAGTATAAACATGCACCTGAAAAAAAATGAGATTTGCACCAAGTCATCCAGTGATCTCACTCATTTCCCAGTGAACCAGTCCTCTGACCTGCCTAGTGAGAGCTTTTCTTCTTCCCCCGTCACTGCCAGCTCTGAGCATCCTTTTCATCTGGAGGTCTCTGCCATTTCAGATTACCTGGTCTACAGCTGACTTTTGCTATAACACTGCTTAGGTTTCGAGGGAGTTCAGAAATGACCTTATATTTTATAGAATTCATTCAAGCTTTCAAAACCAGCACGAAATTTCAGCAGCTATTTTATACAGTATCTGTTCATCATATGACATGCCACAAAACTTCATGGCCTATCTGCAGAATATACAGCTGAAATGTATTTAACCTTCAGCACACAAAGGAGCAACAAACAACTAGAATTTTGACTCATAGTAGGGCCATGAGAAATGCGAAAATCTGGTAAATGGTGATGGAGCAAACCTTTCAATAGAAAAGTGGCATAGGCAGACTTTATGATAATGCTGATGAATAGGCTATTATTAGAGGTGTTGCGATGTGTTATGGGACTCTTCCTCCTTTCCCTTGCAAAGGAACTTCCTAGAAGATAACAGCAGGACTCTGGCCTCTAATCCTAAGACTGATTTACCCCCACAACAAAAGAAATATAACAATGATCTTTAAATGGAGACTTCTCAGGTTTGCTGGGTGAGAGAGGTTAAACAAAAGCTTTGAAAACTATTTCACTCATTTACAGGGATAGCTTGAAGGGGATGCTTTCGTACAGTGTTGTGCTTTACTTAGAGGTTTTTTTAGGAGAATCCTGATTTGCAAGCCAGCAAGTTTCAGTGACTTTCTGCATCATATTGACGTGATATCACTTCATTCCCAGACAATTATTCTTATCTACATCACCTATGAATGCTGTTTTCAGGTCTGCTCCCTGTTGCAGATCAGATCCCTGCACTACTGCCCCAACTCCCTGCTTGCTTATTACTTGTGTTTCATCCCTTTCTGTTAGGGGAAAGTATAATTTTTGTTTTCTTCCCAAATGCTCCATCTGCAAGCAGGATAAGATGAAGTAGCTTTTCTTTTTTACTGTTACAGTACATAGGATGTGCACAACAAACTGGAACAAACAAATCAAGTGGCTGTGTCAGAGTCCCTGGTATGAAACAAGATAATCTCTTCCTTTCATCAGGATTCCCACTTCTGACTTTTGTCTATGAACTCTGGATGCAGTGTTTGCACTGTTAGATGTCTGCAGTGCAGTGGTGTGAAATGGATACCATGAGGTTTTCTTAATAATCAGCTAGAAGGAAACAGGCATCTTAGGATAAAATTCATTTAACAAATTTTACATGCTTGTTTTAGGCTGAGATGAGTAAAATCTTACTTTTCAGGGACTGAGATTTTGGGGAATTGGAAGGTTGTTTGGGAGCACTACACTGACTTGTTTTCTCCGAAGCAAGCCAGACGTAAGTGGATCAAAATTGGAAAATAAATGGCAGACATTTACTTCTGGAAGACTTAAAAAGTTAGGGGTTTAGTTCCTCCTCTTGATCATGGCAGGACTGCGCCCTAAAGAAAAACCATGTGATGAAAAATACAATCATTAAGTGAAGAATGCGCAAGGAAACATATTAAGAGAATGAGAAAAATATTTTAAGGCATAGTTTAAACCCTGCTAGTTATAGAAAGCAAACTACTCATAATCTTTATATGCCTCATGATTTTCTTCAATAGTACAATCTTATCATCTAATCAGAACAAGCAAAAAATCCAAATAAAGCCAACTAAAAATTGCCTACCCAGCTTTTTTATTTTAGTCTTCCTGAATCTGCAAGTCATTGTGTTGGACAGCTGGGAATTTCCCACTCACTGAGGGCTCTATAGCTTACTGTAAGTAATCCTCTACAGAAAATGGAATAATTTCTCACCAAGATTATGCCAGTCCTCATGTTACAGAAGAAGCCACATGTGTATTTTCCTGCAAGTTTGTTAGAAATTAATATCATCTATCTCATAGGTGGATTTAATGAATAAGGAAGAGTAGAGGAACATTTGTATTGAATTTCTTGGAAGTTTTGCCTGATACAGTTTATAACTCTTTATAGATCTTGTAATGTAATACTAGGATCTTCCTAACTCTGTACTACACAGAAAGCTGTCATAAGTCTGATATTATCATAGTATCACATTAAACTGCTATCATACTATCACATTAAGCTGCAAAGAGAGAAATACGAAGAGATATAGATCCTCACTCTATATTCCTGCTCCTCTTGTCTCAAAAGTATCAGTTTCAAAAATCTTACTTCAGAAAAAGTCTCAAGCGTGATGTGCTTTGCCAGGTTGATTAGGAAAGTTAGACTTACACCTAACCAGCTCTTTAGCCAAACGTGTTAGATACAAATGTTACCTCATTAACCTCCCAGTCATTTGGAGAATATGGTCGGCTTGCAAGTAGGAGAGTGCCTCTGTGGCTCTAAAAAAAGCCCTGTTTCCAAAATCTTTTACCATGTAGGAGTACATCACAGTAGTAAAAGGTCAAAGTGTCAAAAGAGGCCATGTGTCGTGGTTTAAGCCCGACACAATGCTGTCCGTACTTGGCACTAGATGTGATTTATCCCCAAGTCATCTCTGACAACTGGGAGCAAAGCATTCACACCAGCCCTCAGGACTCTGCAACAATGCCTGAGAGCTGGCAGCTCAGGGATGTCATGCTGCTCAAGTCATCCGCTCATTTCTCGCAATGAACGTAACTCCCTGCAGCTATCAGCTCATTCAAAGACCACCCTGACTACTGGCTAAGACAGAAGAAAAAAAAAAAAAGAATTACTCTTACTTATAATATCAAGATAAAATATTAAAGCAAATGCTTACGATATTGGAAAAAGAGAGCAAAAAGTAACATTAAGCATCTTCCATGGCTTGTACATTGTATCAGTTACCACAGAGGGCTAGAAACCTAGTCCTTTGCCCTAGAAAATCTAGCCATGGCTGTTTCCCTGAACGCAGCACTTCTCTTCAGCTATTAGAACTTAACTGCTTGAATGGCTCTTCAGATCGGCCCCAATCCCTGCAGACTCAGTTCTCCCTAATGCCTGCTGAATTTGTAGATTTTCTGTGTCTTTTCTAAAGATAGTTCTCAATATTGGTTGGTGCAGTCCGTGCTAGCTTCTTCTCATGGTGTCCCATTGCCTGCACCTGGAACCTGCTGTTACGTGACTCGGTTTTCTTCACAGCATGTAGGGAAGAACAGAGGGTGGCAAAGAGCAAATGAGCTGCTTAGGGAAAGAGTATAGGAAACAAATCAAGAGTAATCCTTTGATATGTCCTCCCAGCACTGGCAAGTACAGGTTTAGAAACTTCCTCTACTGAACACCGAATAAGAACAATCACACCTAATAGCTATAGATATATGTGTATGAGCATGTATATATACATGTATATATATATACACACACACACATAAATATATTTTTGGTCTCTGTAATATTTTGTGCCAAAGAGTTCCATGTATTTTTTTACCTGCTCCTTGCTACATGATAATTTCAGCACTTTTATTTGTTTTTGTATTGTAAAAAATGGTGGAAGATAATTTCCTATCACCTTCTCTGTTCATGACTTTCTAGCCCTCTCTTGTATCCCTACTGCCTCTATTGTATGTTTCTTCTCTGAAATAAAAGCTCTTAGTCTATTAAGCATATCTTCACAGAGATCCGTTTCATATTTATTGCCATACCTCTTGCTCTTCTGCCTAAATATTCCTGCTGTTGCACATGCTTTTTCAAAGTAGATATCAAAACCATTAGGAGTTTTTAAGATGTGGGTTCACCAGTGATTTATAAAAAAAAAAAAAAGGCCGTACAGCTATATTCTGATCTTCTGGTCTCTGCTACTTCCCTGACAGTGTGAAATCATCACACTGAGGAGGATCTGCTCAGAGATAGCCGGTAGGAAATGCTCAGAGCAAGGAGATAGTACAACTAAATCCCATCCTTCTCTGGGATTTTACAAGCTCCAGTTCAGGATTAAAAACCACAAAACCTTCTCATGAGGAGCACTCCCTGGCATCATATACACAATATTGCATTGTGTACAGAATACTCACTAGATCTGGGAGAGCTCTGATCCAATTTACACCTTTCTGCTGGTGATGACTCAAAGCCACCCTTCTCAGCTCTACAGGAGCACTTCTAAAGGTGAACTTACAGGTAGGTCTTCTCCCAGTTGAGACCTTGACTGGCGGGGGAAGCATCCAACCCTCTTCTGGTTCACTGGGTCCTGGACGGGTTTTTGTAAGTAGAACAGCATTAAAAGAAGGGTTAGAGAGTGTCTTCTCTTCAGACTAGAGCACTACGAGCACTTTTTTCAAAGTTAACAAACATGGATTTAAATCTATGTTTTTCCACATGCTGGTCAAAAGCTCAAACTAGTGAGCTGCTATACAAAGGGAAAAGAGTGCTCATATTTTCCAGTTTTGCTAAAAGTGGGGAAAAAAAAGCCTAAGTAAAAACAGTTGCTCTGTTTTTACAGCGCTTGATCTGTTAGGCTATTTGTGATAATTGGGTCTCTATGAGACATCTTAAACTGAAATGTTGGAGTACTTAAAAGGTATTCTTCACTCCTGAAATTTGCAACTTAAAAGCCTAATTTTTGTAAATGTGGGAATAAAAAATGGGCAATTGTACACTATGCAGTGACACCTTCAAGAACAGAAAAACAAGACATTCTTTCCTATTTTTCCTGGCATACGTGGGCTTCAGAACTGAGATTTCTATCACAGAAGCAAGAAAATAGGGGATTTTTGTCCAACCTGACAAATTGCAGAGTCTAGCGACAGGGAAAGACAGGAATTTTTCTTTTGCCTTTCTTTTTCCTTTGCTTTGTTGATAAATTTTTCCTTTAGATGGAAATGAACAGAGAAAGAAATGAGACTTTGATCTTAAAGGAGGTAAAAGTCAGAGCACAGAGAGTACACATCACTAAGTGAGGGGAAGTGATGTCACACTCATAATGAACAACAATACTTCTAAAAAACCCAAAAAAACTCACATCAAAAATGCCTTCTAGATATTAAATCAAGAGGTATGTTTGCATGTTAACTGCCTCCAAGCGATCTTTTATATTAAACTACTTTACGTGCAAGACTTCCAGATCATTTACAGGGCAAGCACTTAGGAAAATAGGGGCTTTCCAAGTGCCTGAAAAGATTGTCTGACTGATTGTCTGTCTACAGGTTTTCTTTTAAAGCTATTTTAAGCATATGATCCCATCCCAGCTATTTAACTCAGGAACCTATCAATCACATGCTGTCTAATTGAACTCTCGGATACTGTAGGATTGCAAGCCACAAAGCATATGAACCAAAATGTGAAGAAAGGGTTTTCTGCTATGATTTCTTTCTTCAAACCCAATTTGAAAAGGTCAAATTTCAGATTGCGCAACCCCATTGAGATTTAGGGACTAAACTGGGACAATCACAAAAAAAAAAATGAAATAATTTTTTCTTTCCCTTTTGAAAGGCAAGAAGAGGTCTTTAATACCAGTTACTTGCTGGGGCTGATAGCAAGGTCTGAGGGTGGGGAAAGGACAATGAAAACTGAAAAAGGGAAACATATGAGTCAGGTTTTGTACTGCTGAGCTAGTAAATGGATGAATGTGAACGAAGTAGAATGGACTGACTGTGCGACATCTCCTTCAGAGACACTGCGATCCTGCTTGTTTGATTTTTTTTTTCTTCAAAGAGAAAATATGGGATACTAAACACATTTAGGGGCTAAATAAGGGAAAATACCTCTGGAATAGATTTTATAAAAGGCTAGAAATAAATTGTGTATTTTACAACAGTTGGACTATGGTTATGAGAGGAAGCCCCCTGAGCTTAAATGAAAACCACAATTTCAACAGGCTTTATGTCAGAACCTAAACCACAGTATTTTAGTGAAATGAGATCAGCAGTACCTATCTTGACATATATTACACAAATTTAAACTATCTATTTAATCAGTAGATTTACATTGTCTTCATGACAATGACTCCATAAACAAGTGTGACCTCAGCTGGTGTAAAACCTTAGGACTCCACCAGTTCCAGTGGGGCAGTGACAGTTTACGTCAGCAGGGAAATCTGGACCATAAGTAAGAAGGGACTTTACACAGTATATGACCAACCATGCTCTCAAACACTATGAAATATGACTGAGTTTATAATATTAACTGATGAGCAGTTAATCTGAGGAAGAAAAAACATCTAGCTACATATGCTCATGTAGCAGGTAGTTTGCAATTACGATCACCCTAAATGTTGTCAGAACCATGCCTGGCACCCTCTTTGATATTTAAGGGTAATTGAGTGTTAATTTTATTGACCCTATTTGCAGAATCTGCTCCATCCTGTAAGCATTAGTGACTGTCAGGCAGCACACTTAACATAGCTTCTACTGAATGTTTTTCTTTTAGTGATTTTATTTCTTACCTGAGGCATTTCAGCCATGTAACTTCAGCAATCAATTTTGGCCCAAAGCAGTGTAGGCCTCAGTCACTGAGAAGCAAGTATTTGCATGCAAGCCTGCTATTAAAGCACCAGGGAGAAGAGAGAGCCCACAAAAGCTTAAGAAATGGGAATCTGAGTTGAATCATTACACAGTCAGCTAAATTGCTGGCCCTGTAATTAGCCTTTTTGGAGGTCTCAAACTGTTAATCCCTTTTCTGGTTATAATTGGTTTATTGAATCTAAATTAACCCAGTGTTTTAAGAAATAATCATTCCATTCTAATGGCTACATAAAAGAAATATGGAAACTACTTTGTTTGAGACCTAATTTAGATTAGACTGCTGAAACAATTAGTCTTGGGAATGGTATTTTTTTGCAGAATTTTGTTGCAGGAGGGTTGAGTTTGGAAGCTGGGGGAAAGAGAGGGTAATATTTTATTTACACAGCATATGCAAAGCAGTTGTATTTAAAAATTCACTAGATTGACAGTATCCAATGCATATGGAGAGTGAGTCACTGCCAAATCAGAACTGGATTCATGCCAGGAAAGAGAGCCGGGGGTTAGACATCTGTAAAGTGTTGGATGGAATGGAAGACAAACCTAAAACACTTCTGCCCATTACACATCTAAGCTATTTCCTAGCCATTTATCTATATCTGAATTTCCACACCAAATCCGCTATATAAAGATGGACGTTTGCATGTTTTGCAGTGCACAGAAACTTTATTGGGTCCCAGAAGAACTAACTTAACCTGAACATATACCACTGAAATACCCAAGGGTAATCAGGTCTTATCTGACCCAGTCTGGGAGAGAAAAAAATATATCGTCCAGGTGTCTGGGACTTCCAACACTACCAGGAATTACCTCATTATCCTACAGCACTAACCTCATCAGAGAGAGGATGGGGAGAAGGACATGGAAACACAAGAAGGAGAGCAGATAAAAAGGAACTAGGGAGAAGGAAAAACATGTTGAGTCTTAATTGAGCTTGGAGAGGAAGCAGTAGGAGAAAAACATAGTTGGCTGGGTTCTGATTTATTCTCTCTAGTGATCTATGTTTGCAGTGGATTGAAACATGCTCTTGTACCTAATATATATTTTATACTTTGTTTATCGAGTGTGAATTCAAGGATGAACAAGTTTAAGTTATGGGCAAAGTATGATGCTTCTTTAGAGCCAATTTCATCAGGCATAACTTTGTAAAGCCCATTGAGCATGTTAACATTTTCCAGGGTGTTGCAGCTGATACTACTCTAAGCCCCAGCTCAAGGAATATGCTGTTTTAATGTGTTACAATAAACATTCAAATACATTACACATTATATAATCCCATATATGCATAATGTGCAATCTTGATCCCCAGTGCTTCACCAAGAAATCATCACGGAGCACAAGATGAGAATTTGAAGTTAAATTTGGAAAGCAGAAGAGGAAAAGAAGAGCAGAACCAGATACACAAATCAATGAAAATACACCCCCCTTTCTTTTTCTTCATTCACCTATAAAAGTAAGGAGAGATGGCCAGGCTTAGAGGGGTAGCAGGAGAGAACAAACACAATGAACAAAGATCAAGAGTAGCAAGTCTAAGTCTCATAACTGTTGACACACTTTGCGCTTTGGCTCATATGTGAAGTATTTTGCTACCTTTAAGAGAATTTCTGGAGATTCCACATTTGTATATACATGCAAAATTTCACATTCCTATGTACAGATATGCAGGGACATCTTTTTAAGACTAATTTTTGGACTGTTGAGGCTACAGCAGTATACATGAGTTACTTAGTATATCATTGCAACTAGCCCTGATAAAAATGAAAGGGGTGTTCAAAACTAGTCTGATGTATTTAAGTGTCCAGTTACCCTTTGGAAAACAAGTGTGTAATAACATGTCATCTTTGAAATACAGCTCCATATCTCTTACACACAAATGAAAAACTGCCACTTCAGCAATGAAGCATGACAGCTGCTCAGAAGTATACTGTGACTCTACATGTTATTCTCTTCACTTGGTTATGATACCCTCAGTAACACTGCCCTTATGGAGCTTTTAGCCAAAAGTATTTGATTTTGTACACAGAAAATAATTTTATGACACATAGCTACCAAATGATCTGTTGCTATAACACACTTTTTTCTTTGCCACAATCACCAATTTACTTCAATGATCTTTTTGCTTGAGCCTTTGCTTAAAAGATCAGGTTTAATGTCATAGCAGCTCCATTTAAATCATAAATAGAAGGGTGAAATCAGGCTAGAAAAAGGAAATAATGGTAGAGTCTAGACAGATAATGTAGTAGTTTTCAGGCTGGCTAGGCCTGATGCACTGAGCACACAGAAAACAGTTTTTAGAGCCATCAGCAATTATCTTTAGAAACTTGAGAAATACAGACTCCAGAAAAGAGGAAGAGCAAAAGCTTACTTACTTTTAAAACGTCAAAAAGGAGAAGAGAACCTAACATCAATCACCAGAAAAATATCAGAACAAGTAATGAAAACGTTTATTTGTAAGTATCTGGAATACAACCAGGATGTAAGCAAAATCTGAGACAAATTTTTAATTAATACATCATTTCAGAACAAATTTCTTTCTCTCTACAGCAGATAACAAGCCTTAAGGATAGAGAGAATAAATACTGTCTTGCATCTGGATTTTTGCTTTTGACATCCCATAAGACATTCCCACAGGCAAATGTATTTAATGTAGTTAGCTCCTTGGGAAATCCCATTCAATGAATAGTTACCAAAGATTCATTTTCAAATGAGCAAGATGTATCAGGTCAGGTTCTGCAAGAATCTGTCTGTGTGACATAGTCATTAATGAACTGGTAGATTAAGATGCTTTTTGATTTGAAAATTGCACTAAACTTAAAAGGCTTTAAACCCTTCACAGTGCAGAATGTACATTTTAAATGATCTTGGTGAACAGCATAAATCTGAATTCGACTAAACAAATAAATTCCTATGCATGTGCACAAGCATAATTATCTGCATAAATATAAGCTGGAGAATGAGTGGTAAGACAAGCAGTACAGAAAAAAACCTAACAATTAGAATGGATGCAAAGAAGAAATAAACACATACCATCGCATAAGAAGCAACCATGCTGAGTTAGAGAGAGTACAGTTTTATCTTAAACACACAAAACATTTCTTCCATGCAGAGCTGGTAATTCTTTACCTGGATTTCTATGACCACTGCAGGCTATCATACATTAAGGGATACATCAACCAGCTGTAGAAAGTCCCAAAAACAGAAATAAGAGTGAACTTCTAAAAAACGTGATCTAGCCTAAGACTTTGCCAGAACTGAGCTTTCTTAATCCAGGAGGGGGAAGACTACTTGGGGATCTGATAACAGTGTTCAAATTTTCAGACAGATTCTTTGTGAAAGAAGATAACGAATTTTTTTCCATGACCTCTGAAAAAGACAAGAGATTGCAATAAGGGAGAATTAGGTTAGAGGTAAGAGAAATATTTCAGTGTGAAAGGCCAACTAAGCCATGAGTAACATACCTATGAAGATTTTTACTGCTGGTTAGAAATGTTAAGAAGAAAGACAAACAACAGCGAGGATTGGTTTTCTATATCGATCCTGCTTTGAAGAACACTTTTGAATTAGTGGATCTCATAAATATTGCACAGAAAGTATCATTATCAAACAGTATGCAACTTTCTATCCTTGCTCTACTGCATAGATAGTGGTGCTAAACATATATCTCTATTAAGGGCATTATAATTTAAGTTGAATATGAAAACTGAAAATAAAATTATTGCCATAAAAAGGGATTCAAAATCCTTTTAATTAGGCAGCATGCTTGTGACTACAGCAGAATGGAAACTGGAGATAGATATATGTAGATATATAGATATAGATATACATATATATATACTTTTCACAAACTTTTCACAATAGACCTCTACTTTCTGTCTAAATATTTCATTGTTCTAAAAAGATCAGAGTTTAATTATTAATTATACCCAGAAAATGTGAATACCTTTGTGAGTAGTCCATATTGCATTGGCTTCTAAGGTTACCACATGCTTTTCTGACATTAAAAAGTAAATAATACAAAATCAATTCCTGTATCCTGCAGCTTTTAGTTCTGACATGCCCATTATTTCAGAAATATCAGTTCTTATCACTTTCCTTTGCACTCTGAATTTTTCAGTAGATCATAATTTATGTAATACTGATGGTTACAACTATATCATACCCTCATGACTATGGACAAACATGCAGCCTTTATGTATGTATCAGCATACCGTCTGGAGGCAAATCCTTTAAGCATTCTGGATGATACTCCACTAAGTTTCTCAGAAGGCTGAAATAATGAAAGTTGCATCTTGGGCCATTAACAGGCAAGGTGGTGCCCAGCCTCACTGACATAGCTAGATCCAAACATTCTCTTATTTGCTGTAGCCTCCAAGTCTTTATCACTTCTTACCTTAATGTTTGTGAAAGGAATAACATAGGGATGTTTAATTAAGTCTGTGATGTCCTTCATCTTACAGCTCTTTATAGTGCCTTAGTAGCACACGTGCATTGTTAAACAGACCTCTCCGTCTGGGTGGAGAAGTACATTCAAGGACAATTGAAATTCTGCACATAAAGCTGAGGAGGACCAAGTTCAAGAACAGTGAGAAGACAATGTGCTGAGCTTACCCTCACTACTCAGAAGTACATCTGAAAGTCCTTTTCTTTCTTAAAACACTTTTCCTTGAAAATAATGGGAAATAGCAAAACATAACTGCTGGTAAAAGCAGCTAACGTTTTACCTGTCCCTGTTGCTGTAAACTCATAAAACTCACAAGTCATTCACGCAACTTTACTTGTATTGGTAGACGTACACTAGAAAAAGCATTCACAAAATCACACTTGTCAGTATGGATTCCTGTACTTAGAACAAATTTATGTATATACATCTTGAGCTACTAGGGGCTCACATTCTCCTCATAAAATGTAGCACTATGAGAAAAGGAGATTTTGATACTTTTTTTATTTCATTGACAGGTTTTCTCCAAAATCAGTGACATCAAAAATAATATTTGAAAGAGGTTTTAAAGTTATTTTAAAAAACAAATACACATACTTTCTGACAGGAAAGAGAAAGCCTGTGCTGAGCTGTACAAAACCACAGCCTACTGCTGCTCTGATCATTATTCCCTGTTCTCAGCTACTGGACCACATGCCAAAGCAGCTAAGATGACAGGGTCCAGGAATAACTGTGTTGGAGCTTTACAGCTGCCTCTGGTTCTGTCACATCGTTAGACTGCCCATGTGCTTCTTGTCTTCCTCATCCTACTGAATGCCTTTTCCTTGCCTTTCAACATTTTTTCCTATAATTTGTCTCCATTTTACCCATTCACAAATAACATTCACTCAAACCCTGTATGCATTCTGCTATACATAAGGTGTATATAGCAGACCTCCAAACTGTGAGTGCAGGTTTTGCTCAGGTGGGCAGATGGATTTAAGAAGCTCATGCCTGCTGGCCACAGAAATTCATACCTGGAGCCTTTCTGCTGGAATGGAGTCTGCACACAAAGAGCATGCTTGGGTTTCAGTCTGATGCCTTCACAAATGCATACCACACCCTGTTAATGAAGTACCCATTTCCTATTATAACAAACACATTCCTTTTTTCTCTAACTAGATCCTCACCCAATCTGAAAAACTCAGACTTGGCTTCAAATTTTGCATACCCTGTTCAACTCAGGAAAGTTTAGTCTGCTGTCTGGAAGCAACTTAAGGATATCCAGAGCTGGATTCAGTTTAAATTTTGTAATCTGTCACTGAGATAAAAATGGAATTGTGAGCTTTTAGGGGATGCCCGTGTCTACACTGCTTTGAAAGAAAGCTCCTAAGGGTATCCAGAATATCCTGTGTGCCTCCACACCAAAGGTGTCTGGGTCATTCCTAGCACATTTAGCTGTACACCTTCTGTGGGTATGCATAAATTAAAACCTGGGCTACAGGTTTTGTGGTATGCACCAAGTCATCTACTGCTTAGCCTCCTTTTTTTCACACTGTGCAGATGATCTCACCATGCAACCCTACATCAGACAGAGGGTCCAATAGAAAATGGTAGAGGAGGAGGGGAAAAACCAGGGTCACAGCCAGGTGCAGGTCCCGCATTTGTCAGCCCTCCCCACAGGTTCCCAAATGCTGATATTGTCTGAATTTGCAAATAGAGGCTGCACTTTTGCATGGAGGAAGGACAAGGTGGCACAGAGATGCTCATTGGTGCAGGGACCAACTAGACCAGCTGTGGAGATGCCATCACTGCCAGCCCAGCTACTGAATGTTTGCAAGCCTGATGGTGAGCCAGCCCTGAGTGCAGCATGAGTGTCCCCAGAACAGCAGTGATACATCCCTTGCAGGTACAGGGCATGCCTTGGAGACACAGTCAGGGATGTAACCTCCCCTCGCAGGGGGTTTCAGCACCCTTCAGAGGGTGCTTCGAGATGTAGGAGGGTGGACAGTCAGGGCAGTTAGCCTTGATGACACCTTCAACATTGCTACAAGGCACTGGGCTTTGAAGTCCAACTATCATAAAAACTATCTCAATCATCCCATTTGTAAACCAGTATTACAACATCCTGTACAATTAAGGGCTTGTCAGCAAAAATAAGATCCTTTAGGGCAAAGCTGCAGCTAGCCTTGCACGGTATGCTACAAGCAAGGTGCTGGGCCTTCCTCTCTTACTGTCCTTACGTAGTGCCTTCTCAAAATGGACATTGGTGTCCCACTGGGAATACAGGCACTGTGTACAAAAGGGGAGAAAGAACCCTCCGGTAGGCGGGAAGGAGGAAGGAGATCTAACAGAGCTTCCTACCCTTTTGGGCTCAGTTTTGATTCCTGGATCAAAGTGATGTGATTGGTGATCCTTGGAAGAACCAGCCCTTATTCTCCTTTATTTGTACGCACATCAAGAGGATCAAAGGGGAGGTATTACATCTTTTCCAAGCTCCACTCAAGTAGCTCCACACTATCCATTGCCAACTTGCATTTCACAAGCACAGGCTTTCTCTATTGACAAGAGACATTTATTCCATCAGTTCCTTAAGGCCTAGTTTTTACACTAAGAACAAGAATGCCAGAAAATACTAAGTATGCATTGATAGATTAAAAAAAAAAGTAACAAATTGCCTTCCTAAAAATATTAAAAATGAACATTAGGAAATCTTTTCATTATCATGAAAAGATACTAATATCACATAATACAGATGACATTCTTATCTCCAAAACATGCTGACCTGAATCTATCTTTATTCAGTAGTTTCATGAAGATGGAGTAGTCTCTGGGGACTTCAGTGAGCGCAAAAAAGCAACATCCAGAGTAGGGAAAACAGCTATTCAGAAATGTCCTTCCTCAACCCATTACTATACCTCTTAAGCAATATTTCTTTGCTTTAACAGGCTAAGAGATCATGAGAATTAACTCCTGTAGTTAACTGCGTTTAAAGATAAAACGTATATCGCAGATTGTGTTTATTACATTTGGGAATGGGGAGAAATCTTACATTGCATTGAATGATAGTGTCAGTTCTCCTGCAAGCCCATTTCTTGCTTCTCAGCTATAAATAGTGCTCATGACACATGTGAAAAGGATCACGCTCCATTCTGAGGTGGGAAATCGCTGAAGAGAGCTGTTCTGGTAAACAAGCCCTTCCTGACTGCTCTCTGAATAACTGGCAGTGAGCACAACTCCTGGATCTCTCTGCTGACAAAAACTGCCTCACTCCTCCCTGCTGCTAAAACAATGCTGTGTGTCAGCGAAAGGAGGGCCGAGACCACTAATATGGAAACTGAGGAGTCTTGATGCCAGCATTATAAAAACCCAGACAAAACTGCACACTTTAGCAAACCATCTCCTGGGTATGGATCAGGTCTCAGCTCCCATCTCAACTGTTGATACCACAGCCTCCCTGCCAGCACTCACCACAGGCTCAGTGGTGCCTCAACCCCACAAGGCAGACACAACAGATGTGTTTTGCCAGGTCAAAGATTCCTGTGGATGAGAATTTCACAGCCTCCATGCAGCCTCTTTCAGCACTCAGACGTATTTTTCACATATCTGAGTCTTCTGTGCTAAAGCTTAAGCATGTGTTTTGCTGTCCACCAAGAACATGGAGAGCAAACTATCCCCTTTTGCATACTTCTTGGATTACTTTTGAACATCTTAGACAAGGTTACTATAACTGCTGACAATATTTTTTCATAGATAAAGACTGTTAAGTGTTTGTATATCATCCTGTTCCAGAAAATGCATGGGATGAAGCAGTACTTCTGCCTGTACTCGCTAGATGGAAAGTACACATAGGGGATCACACATCCCTTCTCTGTTCAGCTGTATTACACAGCATCCCCAGTACCTGCATCACACAGCATTTAATGGTCTATTTTCCCTCTTCACCAATCACATGCACAGTGCTAACTGCAGCCATGCCCAAAGACCCATTAAGTATAACTGCCAGGGAGCCTGGGAATTCTTTGCATTTCATACAGTAAATCATATTTGCATGAGCATAAGGTATGCCAGCTGACTTTGCTTTTTTAATAAATATATCATGAAATTGATAGAAATATTCTTTGCTGCAAGCAAACACACTGAGGCATATTCATACCATCCCCCTTGACAATTTGCACAAGTCAGGCTTCAGAGATGCCCATCACTTTTCACCAACCTTATAAGGAACACAGGCTCCTAAATTTTGGTGCATCTGATTGTATCTCTGATATCTAAAGTAGGCAATGAGTCACTCTTGCAACAGCACCAACGTAGGTGCTTATCTCAGCATAGCACTTTTAGTGTATACAGTGTTTGAACAAGATCATGCACATCCAACCTTCCATAAGCATTCAGGATAGGAAATCTCAGTGGCTCAAATACTTCCAAAATAAGCAGCCCAGTCCTGACAAAAATGCAAGTGAAAGCACAGGAAAAATTTTGTAGTCTTCAGTCTAAAAATTATGATGAGGCATCTAAAGCAAAAGACTTCATTTTGAGTCAGTGGTCAGCATACACACCCTTTACGTGGTTAATACTGAGTTTCACAGTAGAGATAACATATTCCAAACTTCTTTGGATATATCCAGAGAACCTGCTTAGTTACCACTGACATTTAGAATGTGCTATTTGTTTTCTTTCTCCTTTACATTTGACAGTTACTGCTTAAGAAAGGACTTTGATATAGCCCATGACATGCCTGAGGGTATTTTTTAAAAAGCAATTTAGGGGAAAAGGAAAAGAATGAATACATGAAAATAAAGCCTGATCTAAATTAGTAAGCTACATGTTCCCAGATGTTTCCTTCTTGAGATCTCACATAGAGCAACTGCATCAGGACAGCTGTAGTTTGAGCTTTTCAGTTGTCACTAAATCTTTCTTCCTTTTTCATAAGCTGATCTCATCCAGAGTGATGTTGTTTTCACCTCGCATCATCTGTGCAAACAAATAAAATATTCCCTCCCCAACAAACACAAGCATAAGCATGCACATACACTTCTCTTTGGTCTGCGTACAGTAGCTTGGCACCAAAAAGATAAGTGATTAAGTTTTAACAAGTGTCAAAGGCAAGTGGCTCACAGACACTTACCTGGAGATCAGAATGTGGTTTAGGTGCTTTCTGAAATTCAAATTAGCAAGTGTCATTCTTCCTGTCTTCTACTACACTTCAGGGAATGTTTGATCTGCAGAAAGAGAATGAGACTCAGAAAATGAGCAAGAGATAAACCCCTAGGATTCCAGGGCTCAGACTTCTCACTCCCAAGCACTGACACTCTTTCTGGGAGCAGGTGAATAATCAAGGTTACTCTTGCTTACACAGCCATATTGCAAGGTGCTAATGTAGTGTACTGTAGAACCGACTCCCTCATAAATATTTAGATCAAGGATTTCAGCACAAAACAACATTACAATTAACAATTCAAAATACTACCAATGAAAGTTATTTTTGACACTATCAGCTGGAAGTGAGCAGACATGCCTTTGTTAGGTTACATTGTAGTCTATCCTTTGTAATACAATATCAATGCAAAAACAATCCCTTGGAGCATTGATCAGAAATTTCCTAAACTTTTTTCATTTGCTAAAGCACATGTTTTATAAAGGCCCTCATGGTGCTATGCCACTGCCATGCTGCTCAGAAATAAAAGATGTTGCAGGGGAAGGATGGAGATCTAACATCTCCTGACATACAAGTTCTTTGTTGTTAAATATCCTAAATTTAGGTAGTTTCTATAAAGTAAAAAGATGAACTACATTGGTATATAGGAAATTACATCAATTCATAGGAGTTTTACATTACACATAATGGTTGGAATACACATCAATTCATAGGAATTTTACATTACACATAATGGTTGGAATTAATGTATCAATATTTACCTACATCCACTCCTCACACCTCTCTAAAACACTTACATAAGTGCTTGAAAAAATTCACCAACAGCCACAAATACAGAAAGATTTGTTATTGCAGATTGCAGTAAATAAGCAAGCTACCTCTTTTTTTCTTTTTTTTTTTAACTGGGAACTATTAAGTGCAGTGAACTATAAGAACCTGCATCCCCTGTCCACCTAAGTATCCCATTAAGATGCAGCTAACATCACAACAAGAAAAAAAGAAAAAATGAAAATTAAGGAAAAGAAGTGTCAGGAAAATAGGGATTATCCAAGAAACAAGTTTTGATTCTTGCTTGTATTCAGTCCTGTACAATCAGTGTTCTTCTACCTTTGCAGTTTCTGTGTTTGCACACCCAAAGCTGAACAGCCTATGTTCCAGCCTCATACCGAGCTGGGAGCTGAGTTTTACCCAGACTGCATAAACTGGCATTTTGTCCATTTACACACACTTTAAATGCTGACTCCCTCCTCCTGTTGCAGGACAGAAAAAAAGTGACCACTGTATTAATACTGAACCTTCTAGTTTCATACTGAGTTGTCAAAATTGGGATTAATCCTTTCCTGGATATTGATGTAATCTTGGGTGCTGATATAAGCAATGTATAAAGTACAGGGGACAGGGAAAGAAAGGCTTGTGAGACCAAGGCACCTCAAAATCTTTACCTTTTCCATGTGTTTTTCTTGCAGTTCTCCCCTTCGATTTCAGTCCCTCACCAAACTGAACTTGCAGAGAAGGTAGTGGTGTGGACATGAAACATGCACACAGCACATAGAAAAGGAACCCCTTAGCAGTGACTCTTCTGAGGTTGAAGATGGACTAAACACAGCCCTATCAGAGCATACTGTTGATTGCATCTAATTCTCCAAGTGACCTGTTTTCCTACTCACAGAGCAGTGCAAGGCAAGGACAAAGGTGAATTCATACATTTGAAACCATATATGCCTCTCATTAATAAGAGCCCACTTATATACACAGAAGATGCACAACTGCTAAGTCTTATTAACAAAGAATCAGACTACCCCACCCTGTAACTTGCTAATCAGTTATGTACCTCTGGGTACAGGATATGCTGTGTACCTTAAAATCTTTGCAGTGATCCTCTAACTTGTCTTTGAGTGTTGCTAATTTTAATGTGGCTATTTTTTGCAGGCAGCAAGTAAGAGCTGACTGCTTTCTGAAATTTCAAGAAGGTTTAAAAGGATATTATTTTTATTCTATTTCTCTTCTTTGGAATATTCAACAGTCTATTCTTCAGAGTGATACAGTCAGTTCAGAATAGGTATCACAGCATCAAGCTTGAATTTCTGTGTAAAAAAGCAACAAAGAAACCACTCTGTTCGTCTTGTCCTAAAGATTTTTTTTGAGATACATATATCTGTGTGTATATACGTACTTGTATATATGTGTGTGTGTGTATGTATATATATACGCATACATAAACTTCTATTTACAGTTCTGTTGAACTATAGAAGTGAAAAAAGATAAAAGCATTGAATAATTCATAAAATTTTCTTTCTTTATCACTCAGGTCCAATTCTCCCACATAAACATAAACCCAAACTGGATTCTATCAAATTACAGATATTACAGATACAGCTGCAGGATCCTATCCACCTCCAAAATTAAAAAAAAAAAAAAAAAAAAAAGAAAAAGTAAAAAAGTCTTCCTATTCAGCAATGTAGCGCTGGTAGGGTTTCTATGACTTCAGCTGGAGACAGGCATCTAGATATGAAGCAGCCATCCTCATCTCTGTGCACAGCCAATGTAGATGACAGAGTCCAGGGATTAAGACTTCTCATCCTCAGCAGAGATCTAAAATAAACCATCTGAATGAGTTACAGAAGTATCTTCTTCTCTTCTCCCCCTGTTAATAAGGGGAGCCAGAAATAACTAGCTCAGGTATAGACATCTGCCCCGGATGTTTAAAGTCATGAGCCATTAAACATTCATTGTGTCCACTGTCTGACAAATCTTAAACAAACCAGCCTATGCAAGCTGAATTGTGACCACAGGACCTGTGTCACACAATGCATATCAATATATAAAAATATTCCAAATACACTGGAATCTTCAAGTCACTGCAGGGAAATCCAGATAAAATCTGCTCTCCAGGAATACCCAAACAGATCCATTGCAGAGTTTAAATGTCAGTAAAGTACTCTCCTATGGCAGCAGAGCTTTGATTTTAGTGAAACTGGGCCTTATGCAGAAAATATCCTTCCTATAGTGTTTACTAATTTAGATTGCATGGCTACATTTAGAGGGATGTTAAGAATTAACTAGCATGTTCTATATTTGTGAATTATGTATGTAATTCCCCAAACTGAAAGATGAGTATATATATATATATCTCTAAAAATAAAACTCCATACATAGTTTCCCAGTAGACAATTGCTTACTCATTTAAAATGTATGTTTACTTAAAATTATGCTCCCTGGGATGGCCTTATGAAATATAAATTTCATTTTAGCATGGATTCCCAAAGGAGCCAGCTGCCAGGCAGCGTTTTTCTAGGTCCTTCAGTACAAACCATGTAAAGCAGGACACTAAATCTGCAATAGCAGGCAACACACAGGAATTAGAGTTTCAGTTCAGTTTCTGCTGACAGCGCCTGAGGAGTACCTGGATCTGAACAATTCTGTTAGCACACTGGATAATTCATTCCCAGCAATTTGTTACCTGACATTAATTTCCTACATAGCCACAATATCTGAACATGCTCCACATAAAATCTTTTTTAGGGAGGTCAGGGGCTAATAGGAAATGAATGCCTACGTAAAGCCTCCATAGTTATGAATGTTTTCAGTATTTTTGCATGCCAAACTCCTGCTACTCCCAGAGTAGTTTTAGCTGCTTTTGTATTAGGCAATGGAGATATTAATTCTCCCAGCTGGAAACCTACCTTAAATTCTGTCCCACATTTTGAAA
This sequence comes from Psittacus erithacus, assembly GCA_009867235.2. Taxonomy (NCBI): domain Eukaryota; kingdom Metazoa; phylum Chordata; class Aves; order Psittaciformes; family Psittacidae; genus Psittacus; species Psittacus erithacus. The sequence goes on from WYDI02035357.1 coordinate 37,593, forward strand.
GTATGAGGAAAGAAGAAAATAAAAATGGTGCTAGGAAAATAAAAAGTGCATAAAGTCTCTAACAAACTACCAGTGAATTCGACCAAAAGACAATACTATATATCACATCAAACACAGTGACATAGACTATCATCTCCATTGTTAGACATAGTCAAATAATATCTGCATACCAATGAAAGGATATGTTCACAAAGAAATATTTACTGCAGCAGTTTGTCGTATTTTGAATGAGTGTAATGTTTTACTGTATATTACAAATCCTTCAAAATCAATGTCACAGCCAGTCAAAACAATAAAACTACATTACAAAGTTTTGGTTAAAATAAAGGATGGAGAAATAGTAGCATAGTGCTTAGCAGGAGACCAGAAGAAATTTATATCAGGAGTCATTTAAAACTAAATCAAAAGGGATTAAGGCACAATTGGCTACAAGTAATATCAGCCAGAAAAAGTAATTATGAAATGATACTAAAAAAAACTTTTAAAATGTACTGGTTTGCATCAAAACCTTTCCCAGAATAAATGTCTGGAAAAAGATTGACAGATGTGACAGATAAATCTGTCCTTTTACTCAGCAAATATAAATCAAGATGAAACTATAGATGGTTTTATAGAGGAGAAGTGAGGTAAACTTCAGAGACAACTATGGTTTCTAGTTAAGAAACAAAGATATTTAACTTTGAAGAAAAAAAATTATGAAGACAAACAGCTGGAGAATATAAAAGGTGAGAAATTCTGCTCAAAGCTTTTATAGAACAACTAATAGCAGAGGTGAGTGGTACTCACTACAAAGAAAATGGGAAGTGTGCTGCTCACATATTATTAAATGCAGGATCAGGTCCTTCTCAATCCTTCATCCCTGCCAGATCTGCTGTATAGCACTGAAATATAGGATAAGAAAACCTGGCATACTTTTAGACTTTTCTACAATTAGTCAGGTCTTATTACAAGGAAAATATTAAAAAGAAATATAAATCTAAAGAGGTAGGAAAGAAATAGCCTAGGAAAACAGAGAAGCAGGAAAATGGCTAAAATCTCCTGACTGTAAGCAAATTTTTTTAATTTTTAATTACAAACTGACTTTTAAGTCTACATAAGTTATTTACAGAAACCCTAGAGTTCAGAAAAATTTGACATGTAAACAGGAAATGAACTATTAGTTTTGAAAGAGAACACAAAATCCAACAGGCAACATGGTCCATCATGAGAAAGTTACATAAGAATCATTTTACAGATTTGAAATGTTGAACACTGATATGCACAACAGCACCCTTTTGTTTTAAATCATTGTTAGAAACTTCCCTGACACTTCTACAAACAGATAGCTGAAGCGATACTAGCCCCCAGCCTCGCCACATGTCATATTCTATTTCCTACAGAGATAAACAGTAATATTAACTATGCAGCTTTAGGCTCAGAAAGGAAACAATCCCTCAAGCTTCAACAGCAGGTGGGTAGATAGCATACCAGCCTCACCCAAAGTGACAGCTATCAGCAGTCACATCTTTCCCCAGGACAGCACACTGAAAAATCCATCTGTCTCCCAATCAGAGTATTTATCACTTTGGTAAAAAGATAAAGACATTTTGTTAGCAGAATTGTTACCCTTCCAACAGAAAAAGTTTTTAAAAGACTTAACTGTAGTTGTTCCATACGGACACACATTCCTTACAATTGTAGCACCAGTGTGGTGCTCACTTAAATGAAAACTCTTCACAGAATCATTCAATGGTTTGAGTTGGAATGAAACTTCAAGATCACTTAGTTTACCCTCTTCCATAGTCAGGGACACCATCCACTAGACCAGGTTGCTCAAAGTCCCATCCAACCTGGCCTTGAACACTGCCAGGGGCAGCCACAGTTTCTCTGGGCAACCTGTTCCAGTGTCTCACCACACTCATAGTAAAGAATTTCTACCTAATATCTAATCTAAATATATCCACTTTTAGTTTAAAGCCATTGCCCTTGTCCTGTCACTACATGCCCTTGTAAAAAGTCCCTCACAAAATTTCTTGTACCCCATCTTTAGGTAATGGAAGGTTGCTATAAGGTCTACCCAGAGCTTTCTCCAGGGTGAACAAGCCCAGCTCTTAGCCTGTCTTCATAGGAGAGACGTTCCATCCTTCCTCCAGACTTGCTCCAACAGTTCTACGTTTGTTATGTTCAGGGCCCCAGAGCTGGACACAGTACTCCTGGAGGGGTCTCAAGAGGATGAAGTAGAGGAGAATCACCTCCCTCGACTTGCTGGTCGTATTTCTTTTGATGCAGCCCAGGATACGGTTGCCTTTCTGAGCTTCAAGTGCACATTACCAGCTCATGTTGAGCTTCTCACCAACCAGCACTGCAAGCCCTTCTCAGGGCTGTTTGCAATCCACTCTACGCCCAGCCTGTATTTGTGTTTGGGATTACCCCAACCCAGATGCAGGACCTTGCACTTGGCCTAGTTGAACTACATGAGGTTTGCACTGGCCCACGTCTCAAGCATGTCTAGGTCCCTCTAGATGGCATTCCTTCCCTCCAGCGTGTCAACTGCAACACACAGCTTGGTGTCATCAGCAAACTTGCTGAGGGCACATTCAATCCCACTATCCATGTCACCAACAAAGATGGAGAGTGCCGGTTCCAGTCCAACCCCTGAGAAACACCACTCATCACTGATCTCCACTTGGTCATCGAGCCACTGACTGCAACTCTGAGTGTGACCATCCAGCCAATTCCTTGAACACTGAGTGGTCGATCCATCAGATCCATGTCTTTTCAATTTAGAGATCAGAATGTCATGTGGGACAAAGTCAAAGGCTTCACACAAATCGAGGTAGATGATGTCAGTCACTCTTTCCTTATCCACCAGTGCTGTAACCCCCATCATATTTCCCCTTAGCTCCAACCAGTCCATTTTTTTTCTCTACTGAGGATGCAGACTGAGAGTACTGGGGTGACATGGTCATCAGAAAAAAGGGATCCTAGTTTCTTCTTCCCTTTCTTGTTCTTTATTCCCAGCTCTACACTACCCCAGGCTGTACAAATGCTGCCACAACTCATTTTCCCAAAGTATCATGTCTTCAATTCAATATACCAAGTATTCACAGCATGTCAGGGGATGCAGAGCTAATGGGGCTGGTGGGAGGGAGAGGGAGATAGTCAGAGCAGGTTTACTCTCTCCATCAGCCACGATGCTTCTAATGCCTCACAAACTATGGCTGCTCACCATAACACCTCAGATCAGTTTTATGACGCTATCCCGTAAGAGGCTTACGTACTCAGAGCCCTGAGATTTACAGTTGTATACACTAATTGCACCTGTGTGCATTAGTGCATACACTAATTGTTACCTGTAAAAATACAGGTAACAAAAGCTGTCACAGCAATTCATTTGTAAGTTTGTTCAATTTATGACTAAAATTTCATTGAAAGAGCAGACAAGGGGCAAAGTGTTCACAGAAGTATGCCTGTAGCTTCACTAAATAAATATGTACATATCTACTGTAACTATGTATCTGCTGTTCACTAAAACTGCCATGGTATTATTATGTTGTCTTTTATATTAAAATATATATATATATTCTGCATTTCTAGCACTTTCTTATCTTAACAGATGTATAAACATCTAAGTACAATTTGTCCATTAAATCACTGATCAAAAAGAAAAAAAGCTTCTGCTATTAAGCTTTACCCCTATTAAGTTTTGCTGGATTTCTGTACTCTTCATTACTGTTGTCTCTCAAAATATCACCTTCACTGCAACTGTAAATAGGCAGAGCAAATAGTTCAAACCTTAAAGGGAAACTTCCAAAGAAAAGTGGGTTTTTTTCCCCTCATAGCTGAGACCTTTCCCAAGGGAACATTCCACTTTTGGAGGTGTTACTGCTTCATGTTTGTAGCAATGGGAAAAAAGTATCTAGAAATAATGGGTTGGCAGAGTATATTATGAAAGGATTGCTCCTATTAGGGGATTCAGGGCAAATAAGAGTCAAAGTAAAACAATGTTATGATGGAAAGCTTGGAGATTTGTACTAGTTTCAATATCTTTGCTTCCATCTTCTAAATTGCCAATTGTCAAATGTCATTACTGGTCAGGCTGTTAGCTGCTTATTTGATTACAGTGCAGCCCCTTTCTGGAGCATGAGCGTGTCCATCTGCAAAATCACAAATGTGTTTGTGCAGGTGCAAAGGCTCAGGAAAGCATGAAGATGTTAATTAAAGATATTTTGTTGCCTTTTTTAATACATAGATACATCTACAACAAAACACGGAAATACTAAGCTGTTTGCCTCTATTCCATGAAGAATTTGTGTGTGCGTGTGCTTCAGCAGTTGCTAACAGTTCTTGCACAGTTTTAATTCTAATTTATGATGAAGCATATCAAATGAACCACAAGTTATTTAAGAAAATGAAATAAGGAAAGTTTTGAGGTTTTAGCAGGAAAACAGACTAAAGTGAGAGTAGTCTGATGTAAATGAATAGACGGCTTCAATGAAAATGAAAGAGAAGAAAACTCCCTCCTGGGGTTCATTATGCCTCTTGAGCTGTTGGTAGCAAAGTTAATTTTTAAATGCTTTGAGGTGATTAAGAACTCAGGCATCACTCTAAATGTAAATAAGTCCTGTTTCATTTCCTTGCAGCAGACACCAGCTACTTAGCTTGTTGATGTATTTGAGATCCGTAGTCTAGTTCATAATTAACCCTCTTCATATGAAGTGAAAATGCCAGCAAGCCTGGTTTTGAATGTATATAACCAGGATGTGACATACTCACTAGAGAAAAAGAATGTTTATATTTGTAAATAATGAAGGCACTATTTGAAGCAAAATTATCAGAGAATGAAAATCAACATATAAATGAAAACTTTGCTTCTGCTCACACTGAATGCAGCTTAAAAACATGACCAAAATACAGGAAATTTAGAAACTTAAATAGACTAATCATGCATAGTAAAATTTGGAAAACAATTACAGCTGGACCTCTTCCTCCCCATCAGGTCTAGTTAACAGAAAATTTCAACAATCTGTATATGAATATCACATACAAATGAAAAATCTCAGGTGATAATCCATTCTTGTACTATATATATACAAGCAATTAAGATTTAACAGCAATAACCTTGTTCAAGGCAGTATCTGGGACCTCGGAAATCTGTATTTGCATTCCAAATCTGTCTCAAAATTGTTTCATGGCTATACAAATGTTTCAGAAGTAACAAATGCTGTGCACTAGTTTGTAATTACCTAACCAAGGACACGCTTAGCTATTAAAACAGCTTGAAACATTTGGAATACCTCTATTAGATACTGAGGCAACCAACAACCACCTCTGAAAAAGCTGACCTTAAAGTTCCCTACACTTACAAGAGGACAACTAGATCTCCCTTTCTTCAAAGACTGAGGATAAATTCTTTCACAATTCTGAAATATTTTAGTAATCCATTTTTAGTAGAGGTCCTTTGCATCTGTCCTACTTCAAACTTGATCATTCTTGTGCTAAACCTTAAAAAAAAAAAAGCATGCCAATAAGATCTGAATTCTGGACTTCTACACTCACAGACTTACTTCAAATCAAATTAAATTACATTTAAACAGCACTTCTATTTCCTCACACATGTCAGTCTGTCAGGGATTCCCCACAACCCACCAGGTAGATGGAGACTGCCATTTGGTCTAAAAATCAGCTTTCTGAATGTCAGCCCAAGGGTGGTTGGTATCAAAACCAAGAAGGTGATTTGCTCAAGGATAATATCCTTCCTACCAGGAATCCCAAAGGTACCTGGTTACAGCCCCCAATCTGTGCAGTTCTGTTACGATGGCAGGAGAAGATGCAGTTTCTCAAGAAATTAGGTTTAGTCATTCAGCAGTTTGTGAAACTCTGAACCAAAAAGCCAAAAACATCTCACAGCTGTTGGGTATACCTATGGCTTGCAGAGAGAGACTGTGCATTTAACCCCAGCAGATCTAGAAGGAACAAAGAAGGAAAGTATGATTCATCAGCCAGTAGACTAGCAAGAAATTGACCATTCCCAAATGAATAACAAAATGTTAAAGTCATTATAAATAAACTACAAAAAATGCAGTAACTCTTTTTTCCAGCACTGATATTTAATACCAAATAGCTAAAATGAAGAAAGAGAAATATCCTAAGCTGATTGAGATAAAGACTTCCTCAAAAGGATGCCAGTCTGAGCTCAGATCAGCACTGCCCCAGCTAGAATCCTATTTCTGCTCCAAGATTGTCACAAATTATTAGTAAATCTGCTGAAATAAAATTGACTCCACCCATCTTGGAAAGAAGTTCTTTCTAGTGACTTTTGCTCCCAGTTTCCATTCTGACACTGAAAAAAAGTTCTACTCAATGTTGTTTTTAGATTAAATATTTCGTTACAGTTTTATCTTACAAACATCTTGAATGCAAATGAACAGCTGGATTGCTAATGCTTTCCCTCCAGAGCAGACAGCAGAATCTAGTGATATCTGGCTAATGAGTAAGTCTTTCACTACATTTTAACCCTTAGCTTTTATAGACGAATTTCTCTTCTCCCCCACTCCTCTCCAAATTTCACATCAAATTACAACAATTATTACTCATGTCTCAGTTTCTGCAATTCACACTTGTATCTGGAAAAAGATAAGGAGGTGAGAAAGGTTGATCCAGTCATTTATTAATGCCAGGGAGCTTCGGGCTAGATCTATTCAGCGGGGGAGAAATGTTGTTGCTCTCAGTAAATTGAGGCAGGTCCCATCAGTCTTGCAAACAAAAATTTTCCAGTTGTTCACATTTGCTAAATAAAGGCTCTCTGGTCAGCTGCCTGCTGACAGCCACTGAAAGGCAGCAGCAAGAAACATAGTACATCTCCCAGGCACCCGCAGGGAAGGCAATGCTGCCCCATCAGAAGGTTCACAGAGTTTCGAAGAAGCAAACAAAAAGGTACAGAGAAATCACTAGAAAGCCCATATGGAAACAGGTGTCTGATTGTACAGTTATATACATATATTATTTATAAGGAAAAGCTGGCTGTAGCATCTCCAGCAGACAAGGTCTTTTTTTTTTTCTCCCATATTCTAAATATGGTTTACTTCAGAACTTATCTTTTAAATTATGTCAAGCTTTGGAAGTTAGGCTTGAATACTCCTGTACATGGATATATGCATTTAATGATTGTGAAGATGTAAATTAATCTATGATTATAACTGGAAATTAGTCTTTGAAAATAACTCTTAAAGAAAAGAAATACCTGCCAGACAGCGCATTTCAATATTCATTTTTGCAAACATGGCAGATATCTACTTTCATGTTTGAAGCTCAGGCCCTCTGCACAGTATTTTAACCGTCACTTAAGAATTCCGCATCAATGGCCTTATCTGAATCACAGACACATTATTAGCAGGTGGAAGTTCTCTCAAAGACCACAGCCATAACAGGCCTGTAACATCACCAGTTAATAACTGTGGAAGTAGAAAAGAAATTTTTTAATTAGGTCCTGCTTATCAGAGATCTCATCAGAACACCGCTCAGCAACTCTCAGTGTACTGTAGCACCTCATGAGAAGGTATGCAGGCAAAGAGCCGGTTATTTTGTTCCTTTTGTTCTTAATCTTTAATTGTGCTGGACTTTCTTATGCTAAATGAGGACAGATTCTTTGCATGAAAGTTCCCCACACCTCAACAATCCTCCATCCGCCACAACACCCATCCCAGAGAGGGCAGGTCACCTTCGCTGCTCTCCTTCTCGCTGAGGCTGCTCACTCAGGCAACAGTCTTCTCATTTCACTGAGCACCCATGACAAAAGTATTAGAAATCCTGTCAGGCCTTTCTACCTATCCCAATGATCAGCCAAAGGGAGGAGCAGCCAGGAAGCCACATGGCAGGTGGATGGACACAAGAAGAGCAGGGTCCTCTCCGTGTGGTGGAGTGGGTGATTGCAGCCTTTATAGCAAAACATCCAGCAGGACACAGCCCCATCAGGGAACTCTCTCTCACTACTTGCTAAAAGCAAACGGTCACCCCAAAACCAATACATTTATTTTAAGCCTTCATATTTTTAAAATACTCTCATCTTTCATAGAGGTGAAAAGAGGGCTAACCAGTTTTGAACGTTTGCAAATGGCAACCAGTATGAAGTGTATAAAGCCACAGTAAGTGTTAGCACCTTGCTGTGGTTGAATAAGAGGTTCTTTCACAATACTTAGGCATGGATTACAGTTTTCTTCGCTGTGCCACTTCATTACTGCAACCTTTCCCATGCCTTACCTGTTTATGATAATAACAAGTGGTTCTTCAGAGGAGTATTGCAGAAATTAATACTGAAATGTATGCAGCAACACTAAATGTAATGTCCTGCTAGCAGGACAGAAGTATACTGTCTGTCTTGATTCTGATCAAGTCAGACATCCCCAGATCAAACTGGAGGAGGCTCAGCCTTAGCAACCCTAAAGTGCGGAGCATTAGCGGGTGCTCAGTATCCCAGAGTATGAGCAAAACTGAGCAATCCCAGTCTGTGCTGACAGTCTGAGTAAAGATTTTTCACATGGTGTTCTCAAAGCTTTTCAAACTCTGATCCTAACAGAGACCCTAGGAGACTTTTTAATTTTCATACTTCTCAAACTCAATTTAGTTTAGTTGCCCTTCTCTCTCAAGTCAAAGATTTAGAGGGATTTGAGGAGAAATACAATCTCCTTTCATTAAAAGCTGGGTCTTATCACATGATCACCATGATTTGTATTGTCCTGGCAATAGGGGAGATCACATAACTGAGAGTGTTTATTTTCTATGAGGCAATTAAAGTTGAGAGATATGATTGTAATTCTATGTGCTTACTTGCAAAACTATGCACTCACTTACCCCTGGGCTAGGCCTGGTCACTCTGGTATCAGTTGGCAAAGTTATTTGTGTGTGCACATATCAAGGGCTTTGCGAGGTCAAAGAGAGACCATTCAATTGAGACTTGAACAACCTTGTCAGTGTAAACAAAATTCTTATCAATTCGAGAGAAATATTGATTTTTAGATCACATTTTTCTTTTCCCAGCAAATCTACAAAGATGTAGCACAGAAAACTTATTATTACATTTGAAATGCTCTGCAGCCTAGAAAGACGTCCTCCTTCAAGTTTTTTTTCTCATGTTAAATAATTATTCACCTGAATTCATATCCCTTTTTATCCTTGATCATGCTGGTCCCCCAGTTCAGAACACCTGAACAATTCCAGACTGGGTTGGAATTGATTTGCACTACTCAAATTACCAGGCATACTTTTTTCCACAGGTTAAGGAAATGCACTACTTCTAGCCACTGATAAAATACTACAGTCGTTTTAATAGCTCCTGTATAAATAAAAAACAAAAGACAACAAAAACTTACAGGACAGAGAGAAGCTTGCCTGGACACAGCTATGAGCTGCAGAGTAAGAACAGCCACAGCTGCTGATTGCAAACATGCAATTTTCTGTTTTGACTGGGGACAAGCCCTTCCAGTAAAATATGATGTTAATTAGCTTTTACCATAGATTAAAAAGACTGGTTCTTAACCTTCTCTGACACTAGAAGGAGCAGAGGATGCCCAAGTTAGTCATATGATACACGGATCCTCAGTTAATCATCTAGCGCAACCAGCCTCCTCAGATAATCACCCAAGAACTGCTAATTAGGAAAAGAATAGATTATACTGAAAAAAAACACCCATATTTTTAAGCTTCTCTCCTGGGCAAGGTGATTTCTTCTCTTTCCTTATCCCTCAAGCAAACACCGAATGTAATAAACATTGGTATTTTCTTCCACCAGCTTGTTATTCTCAGCTACATCTAATCTCTCACACCTGTTCAGACTCACTGATCCTCAAGGTTAAAAATCTTGCAGAATGATACCCCTTTTAATTAACTTCACTGCTTGTAACTGAAATTATAAAATGAAGAAGGATTTGATATGAAAGTTGATTCTTAATCACTTTCATTTATACTCCCTAAAATTTGATATAGATTGACCCATTTCTTTCCCACTCATGGCTGTTTCCTGCTTACCTGAGTTTTCCCACTCTCAATAACTTGTATCTAAAGACCAGCCAGATGAACTTCTGGTGACAAGAAGAAGCAATGCACCCTGAAGCACTTTTAGCCCTAGCGCATTCTTCTTAGGACCTATACTACTGCTGAATTAGTATGTCCTGAATTCATTAGTGTCAGTAAGCTCTCACCTAACTTTCAGCTTCTCATTTAACTCTCACCTTCAACATTAGTACTTAACCCTGATCAGCTGCAAGTTGTGTACAAGCTCAAGTGCCAGTATTGCCCTGCAGCATCAGAAATACCCACAGAATCTAAAAATCTTGCACTACATTTTGCAATGTGTAACAAGAAATGCTACATATATACCAGATTTGTTGGCCAGATTCTACAATAGCATGCCAGGGAATACTGAATACAGGTAAAAATATTAAATGTTGTGTTTGAGGTAGGTTATGGCTGATCTCTAGAAGATTGATTAAAACTTCTGGATAAAGATTATGGCCAAAATTATCACTCACCTGGCATACTGGGACTTCCACCATAAGGGCAAATTTTGAGGGCTAACACAAGACTTCAAGAAAGAACTCTCACAAGCCTGACTTCCTCCTGCTACCTTGTCTTTTCACACAGCAACACATGTGTTTATGTGTAGGGATGCTCATATACTCCCAAAAAAGAATTTCAAAACACCTTTTCACACAAGCTTACCCCACTTTGGAAAAAAATGAATCCAGTTCATGAAACCAGTTATATTGGTTAATGTAGCTCTGCAAGGCAGGATGCTGTGTGGTATAAGAAACCACAGGATGCAAAGACTAAATGGAAATGAGATTAGCAGAGTCTGTCTCCAGAGACAAAGTGATTATTCAGTCAAAATGGTTATTCAGAAAGAACAGTCTCTGACAAGGGAGAAAAAGATAAAATGAGGGTCACCGGAAGACAGTTTGCGTCGTTCAAATATTGATCAATAAGCAGCATGGAATGGGGTAGACCCTAAGGTACAAGTCACAGCAACTGAAATTACCTCTGTACTGGATGCTAAAAATTACCAAGGTGAAAAGCTACTAGGGATGAATAGGGCATAAGAAGTCAGGAAGGCCAACCCATGCAGAAAACTCAGGAACATGCTGAAGGAGATGGAGCTGTAACTGCCATCTCCAGACTTACAGGCAGCATGAATGGAACAGCACTGATCAGTCAGAACCCCTTCTTACTGATCAAATTAAGGGTTAACAACAAGGGGCTGGGGCTAGGGCCTTTAAAATGAAAGGGGATTACATAAGAATTGCTGTTTGCTTCTTAAAATTAGAAAGTTGGGGTTCCATTCCTGTCCCAAGTTTTCCAACACACTGTTATCTACAACTACTGGTGTGCAATTACATGTTTCACAAAGTGGTCCAGTTACAGGAACCATGACTAAATGTTCCTACTAAATTAGCCTCTTGTGTATTAGTCACTCTTTTCATACAGGAAAAGTAGAGCTTGACTCTTCTGTCATGTTTACACCCACTGTGAATTGATGTAAGTCTTGCTCCTCACTGCATCTACATGTGATCTACCTTTGCAAGTGGGAGAAGACTCCAATCTGCTGTTTCAAGTAACTATTCAAGGTATATCTTTTCCTCCAAATATTAGTGATATGTAGAACCAAAAAAAATTACTAAAAAATTATAATGCCATATTTCAAAAGAATGAATGATTTAACTAATGTAAGCATAAGAATAAAATTTGCCTATTTAACATAATGCAGGAGTATGACGGAACTTTCATATATATTTTTATATATATAACATTACTGCAAATAATAAAACTTCTGAACACAGAAAAGAAAGAAAAAAAAAAGGTCAATAAGATACTTTTCCTCCCTCTCCAGCCCAATCCAATCCCAGTAAAGAGAGTAAGAGGGGATGGGTAGACAACCTTATTCAAATAGGTTAGAATACATATTTTCTTTCAATATTGTCAACTCTTACTATAAAATTGCTATAAAACTTGTCACCTGCATATATACTAGCTATAAAATGTTCCCATTTATAGTGACTTCATTATATTTATTTGAAAGAATTTTGCTGACCTCATCTTTGTACGAAAATTTTCCTTCTTGCACAGAAATAGATAGAAGTGCAAAGCGCATACAGGAGAAGACAGAAACACTTGCATTATTTCGTGTCTGCACAGCACACTGGAGTCATTGCCAGTTTGGAAAATGTCAACAACCTCAAAGAGATTTCTCTTTCCCCTCACAGTAAAATTATAGCAGATTTGCACCACCAGATTACATCTTCCCACTGGACAAGGCATTAAAAGTTTTACTCAGCTGTTGTCTTTCACACAGGAAAGATATTAAATGGCAAGACTGACTGGAAAGAAATTAATGCCATAGGACCTTTCTAATGACAGCAGGGCAGACTGAACTGTCATTATGATATTGCAGTATTAGAATATTTTAAAAACTGCTTATGTTAATCAGATACATCAGTGAAGGAGGAAAAATATGCAAAGAACTATTGAGTAAAATCACCTGTGAAGGGTTTATATTCACAGCATACAATTTTCCCAACTGAAGTTTTGAGTTGAGCACTGCCCCTTACTGATATTCACAACATAACTGGGCTCACTCTCTTTACATAGGGAAACAATGGTTTTCAGAGCTCATCCTCTTCTAACATCACTGGGATTTCACTTTATCCTATTTCAGAATAAATGGAGTTCATTAATGTAACTTGTGCTGTGACTTTAGATTAAATAAGCACCCAGAGAAATGCTATAGCTTAAACAGAAAGTAGGACTAGAAAAAATTATACTTCCTCTGACTGCTCTTTCTTTCTTTCTAAGATAGTGATTCTGCCTGAGAAAAAAAATTGAATAAATGAATATAGGAGAAAGACAGTTGGTCTTCTGTGCATGTAAGTAGACTAGTTGATCAAAAAAAGTTTCAAAGACCTTGAGTGCAAGCCTTTGTTTATTGAGAATAAGTAATCAATCAGTCAGAGCACACAACAAGAACTTATTCAAACAATGGGTAACGATGAGTGCCTCAGTCACACAGCTGAGATTGGACAAGTAAACCTGACATTACCAGCAAAGAAGGCAAAGTCAACAGCATAAAAGTCACAGAATGAGAGAGTTCGGGGAGGTCTCAAGCACAGGAATGTTAACATGTTCAAATGGACAGAGGGCTTTCTTGAGATGTCTTTTAAACAAAATGTTTATTATCTAAAGTTATCAAAACTCACCTTGGAAACTAGATTAAATAAATCCCCTGCATTTGAAATCTCTATGACTTAAGGCCCACTTCTGTTATATTAATTTTCATGAGATTAATAGTATCAGGATTATTTTTTCTTCCTGTATATATTTTCCAGACTTCATTTACAGCAATCACACTGTTCATAAGCTTCACTGAAAGCAGGCCAAATGTGAACAACAGCATAGACAAGAAACAGCCCACATCATTAAGAAAAAATTAATGGAACATCTAGTGCAAAACAAGAACTAATAATTCTATGAAATACATCTCTTTAAATTTCTCTTTCAAATGTTTCTCAAATGTGTCTTTCCATATTTAAAATGAAATTATATAAACTCCCAAATTTTGCAGCAAGTACATCCAGACAGTCTTCTGATTACCTGGTGATGGATAAATTTGCACTGTTCACACAGGAATGGGGGGGATGTCTGGCAAGAGAAAAGAGACCAGATATGCAGAATGATTTCACATCCTTGGGTTAATGAACAGTAACAAGATAAGAATGTCATTTGCTTCATCAGCCTGCAAAGCATATTTGAAAACGGAACTTGGTTCAACATAAAATTTATGGGTCTGCTTTACTTGCTGCTAACTGCAGATCCCAGCATGTAGTCTTCATTCTCCCACATCTTCTGGAAGGTTGTGCAAATCTTTAGATTAGCAAAGCTGTTTGCATGAGAGAGTTTTCAAGACCATAAGATCACGTCAGCTGTGGTACAAAACTTCAACTGATAACCCAGACTGGTACTGCTGGCCATTTCTGCGCTGCATTCCATCAGCCCATTCCTCAAACTTTTAGCTGGTCATGTAAGTTGATTTTCCTTGAGCCCTTGCAGAACTTTTCTGCTAAAAATTTCCCTGTTATGTGGCTACTGAAATTCATGCATTTATCTTATTTATATTAAAACAAAACAAAAAAAAAAAAAGAGTCAACCAAGAACTTAGTTGTTGCCAATGGAAATTTTTCAGAGTCTTAATACATCTTCCGGTTTTGATAATCCAAACATTCCTGCAGCTACACAGACAGCATTACATCTCCATAAATAAGTATCAGTCTTATCTCATTTATTTCCACATGCACAGGAGAGACAAATGCTGGAAATGGAAGTCTGAGGTATATTTCACAGTGGACAGAACAAGGATGCACTTCCTTCTCCTGCGCTGCACTTGGACAAGGGCCCTCCAAGCCCTCAGCCTCTGTTGGGACTATGAAACATTCATTTTGCACAGGTAGAAAGGAACTGAATTACATGCTGACCACAGTATTCAGCTGCTCCTTTGCCCAATAGGGAAAACACTGGGTTGAATTTTGGAGCACATTTGGTAAACTTTCAGAATATGAACTGTTTGATGCCCCCTGTACCCCAGGGGCTGCAGAAAGACAACAGGTTTTTGGCTGTTTGAGATTTCAGGGGGTGAAGGGCAAAAGCAATGAAAACTGACTGTGCTTTGCTAATTTTCCTCCATTTAGAAAAAAATATATAAGCATAAAGAAGTTATTGCTTATGACAAAGTCTAGGAAATGTCTTATTAACTGTATACTGACCTCTAGTTATTCTGAAGCATTTTATGAATTGAAAGGCAGAAATATAGACATGTGAAAGGTTCCTGTTCGTTCAAGCACCAAGGATACACATATTTTCCTAAAATACTATTTTTAAGGGTTTTTTTTAATTCTAAACTTTCATTATTATTATTATTCTAATCAGACTGATTTTGGCAAGAAAATATTAATCTGATCCATAATTAACTTTCCAGGAATGAAAATGATAAAGGAAAACTTCGGTTAAAATAATCTCAAATTCAGCATCCTTTTCTCCTAGCTGACTGTAGAGCTTCCTCAAAGGTTTAGCAAGTGGGTGACCTACAACATGGTAGATGAAAATTTGGGTAGACTCAAAGGGTACTGGCCAACAGCTGAAAGTCTGAGGGTATTAGGGGTGGTGTTCCTGACGAGCCAATACAGGGTCTGAGGCTACTTAATATCTTCATCAGTGAGCAGGGATGAAGGAATGGAAGGGCTCATGGCTGATGCTAAGCTAAAGGGAAGAGTACCTTGGGGAGCAGCACTGCCATGCAAAGGGACTTCAACAAGCTGGAGGGACGGACAAACAGGAAACACACCAAGTTCAGCAAAGGCAAATGCCAATAAGTCCTGGCCTGAGGATGGAAATGTCCCTTGCAGTAGTACAAGTTGGAGATGGACTGCCTGGCTTGTAGCTCTGCAAGACGGACTTGGGCAAGGAATGCAGGACAATGGCATACAGCACTGCATTAACAAGAGGTCATAGCCAGGAAGGCAAGGGGAATATTGCTCCTACTCAGCCCTTGTGAGGCTGCATCTGTGTCCAGTTTGGGGCTTGCTAATAGATGAGATGTATTTGCAAAGTGGAGAGAGTCCAGAGAAAGGCCATTTAGCTGGGGGCTGGAGCATTTGGAATCCATGGAGAGGTTGGTGAACATGTTTATTCAGCCTGCAGAAGAGTATGGGGGAGCCTATTTGCAGCCTTTTGCAATAGAAAGAGAAGTTCTCATGAGAGTGGAGTCAAACTCTTCTCTGAGGTGCCCAGCAAGAGGCAACAGTCGCAACAAGTTGCAGCAAGACAAGCTCTAACTGGACATAATAGGAAAAAAATTCAGCCTAAGAGTGATTAAGCACTGAAAAAGGTTCACCAGGGACATGGTGAAATCTCTGTCTCAGGAGGTTTTCAAAATGTGACTGGACAAGGTCCTGAGTAACTGTATTTAAATCTGAACTTATTCTCACTTTGGGTTGGACTGGATCACCTCTGGAGGCTTCTAGAAACTTGTCTCTTTGACCCAAACTCATACTTATGGGTACAACTATATCAAAAGGATAGAGCTGGACTGTGGTCCCCCTGTCATGTCGAATGAAAGCTCAAGAGCTGATTGCCTTCAGGAGACGGAGTACAGTGGCAGCATATAGCAACACTTTTGGAGGATCAGCTGGGCTAGTTCACTTCCGAACATCCACTCTCAGAGGCAGTATCTGAAAAGCACTGAACATTGCTGGAGTTTGTGTAGAGCCCCGAAGAATCTACTACGCACAAGGAGAAGAGAGACAGGATAGCAAAGTAATTTGTCCAGGAGACCTGCACTCTTGTATCCCGCCCGGCTGTCACAAGCTTCTTTCAATAAACTCACTGAATCTCTGGGAAGCCAAAATGAGACAATATTCACATTTACTCAGAGCGCAGCCTACTGAGGTCCAAGTCCTTTGGACAGCTTTATAAGATAAATATTTATTAATCTGAGTTACTATAATATCATAAGTGTTTACTGTCTGTGAGAATTGCTTCCTTTTGGTCTCCTCCCTTCAATTTTCTACAGCTGGAAGTTGTTCTTTCCTTCACATTGCCTGACTGCCCTCTGAACTCCCCCTCACTTCTTTCCATCCTTCCTGTGCAACTGGAATTAGACTCTAATCTCAGTTCACTTTTCCATTCTGCTACTACTTTATTCAGTCCCTTCTCAGGATGGCCAGCCTGGGAGAACACTCTCTGTTTTTATGGATTTCACATTGTACATCATTCCTGCTACCTCTTTCTGCGTTGTTTTGCTTTGCCTGTTTGGATGTTGTGTCAGGTGCTTGGATACTCATGGGAATGGGTGTGGTGAATAAAATTTATAGCTTATGGCAACGGGAACTTCGTAACAGCACTTTGAATATCTGGGGTTAAGTGAGCGCAAGCTCAGCAGGAATTCATAGGACCAGGCAACAGTTCATGAAGGAGTAAAAGTAGGGAGATAGATATACTTGTATTTACAAACAAGCTATGTTTTCTCTGAGTCTGACCCCCTGCAGCTGGGCAGCACCAAATAGCAGTGGCTCACAAAAAAATGAAGCTCTACCTTCTGCAAGCTGCAGCAGGACAGGCACTGACACATAAGGGTTTTCTCATCTTCCCCATATTGTAAGCTCCTCTAACATGCAATCAAACATTACTGTATTTGAGGATTTTGTTGTGGTTTTTAAGGAAAAAGAAAAAATCTCTAACTGATTACTTAACACCAGATTTGTGGAATTGCCTCTTTATTAGCCAAAAGATAAATCAAGCAGTTCTGTGAGTTTTCAGATTAATTCAGGCTGATGAATTGTTGGAACTGTTGGAACAAGTCCAGAGGAGGGCCACAAGTATGATAAGGGGGCTTAAGCACTTCCCATACAGAGAAAATTGTGGCTGCTAAGCCTGGAGAAGAGAAGGCTGCATGGAAACCTCATAGCATCCTTTCACTATTTGAAGGGAGCCTACAGGAATGCTGGAGAGGGACTTGCCATTAGGGACTGTAGTGATAGGACAAGGGGTAACAGGTTAAAACTTAAACAGGGGAAGTTCAGGTTAGATATAAGGAAGCAGATCTTTACTGTGAGGATGGTGAGGCTGGAAGGGGCTGCCCAAAGAAGTTGTGAATGCTTCCTGGCAATGTTCAAGGCCAGGCTGGAGTAACCTGGTCTAGTGGAAGGTGTCCCTGCCGGTGGCAGAGCTATTGGAACTAGATGAGCTTACTTTCCTTTCCAACCGAAACCACCCTATGATTCTATGATTCGAGCACCACAGCTGCGACTGACATTGTGTGCTGAGCTGGGCATGAGTTGCAGCTGCAGCTTTCTGCATGACAGAGACATTAAAAAAATTTCTTTTCTGATTTTCCTGGTGCTCCATGAGGAGTGTGGTTTTCTTGTGATATGCCGAGGCGCAACTACAGTCTGTTCCTTTTCTCTCAAGATCCACTTCTTTTCACAAAACTTGTAGAAATTTATTTGGTTTTGACAATTTTATTCTCCAGCCAAACTCAGGTGAAATTCAGCCACCACGATAGCCCACCCAGATATAAATGAATGTGGTGCACGCACACACACACGCACACACACATACATACATATACACACGCACTGTGGATGAGTACCTAAGCCTCATCTTACGATGTCTGGATAAACAAATGAAAACAAAGAGATAGAGCAGAGAGGTACTTTAGGAGTCAAACCTGGTGTCTGGGTTGGGGTTTTTTAAATGAACAAATAGGTTTAGGACATTTCATTCTACCTGGTTTTGGCAGCAGGATATTTTTAATACACATACCTTTACTCATTTTTTTCTACTTCTCTACAGCATACATAGGTAGCTACCAAAGCTCAGGCATTTTCCATTTTAACTCATTTTCCAGTGAACATGGCATATAAATGCAATAATTAAAACTGCTTTATACAGCCCTTGAATGTAATCAGCTGTAATTTACATCTACCAATCTGTCAGTTGTTACAGTTACAGCAACTTTGAGCAATAAACCTCTAGAAACATCCATCTTTTACAGTTTGAAATAAACACAACTGGATGTTGTTAAACTCCAGGAAAAAAATCATGCTCCTAAGTCCTACGCATGTTCACAATTGTATTTTTAGATTATATATAATAGAGAGCAATCTTTGTTTGGGAGCTAACACACACTTCCTCAGTGAACTTCAGGATACACATAAATAATCAGGGCTGGAGAAAGGTCATCACACGGTTAGAACTGGGGTTAACAACAGCACCATGCAAACCGATTGTTCAGAAAGCCTTAAGCAAAGCAAATCAAGCTAAGTATGACATGACTGACTGTGCTAAAAGCTGAAAAGACTTAATCTTGTGGATGAGCCAACCTTGAACCTTATTGTTCACCAAATTTTATAAAGAATCAACAAGTAATGAGAGCAGTTACACAATTAAGCTATAGCTGACGGGTATAACAGTCCTAAAGCAAAATAAGGAGCATTTAATAAGGTCCAAGGACCACCACTTGAATTCACAAGAATCAATAATTGGTCCCAAGGTCTCCTTATTGCTGCAGTAGAGAGTGTATTAATGGTACATATTGACTTGCCATTAGAGACTCCTGAAAATGTTTCCCTTTTAGCTTTTGCAACATAAAATTTAGTTAATAGTGAAAAAACAATATATTGATATGATAAACAGTGTCAGCTACCCATCAGAAAAAAAAAAAAAAAGAAAAAAACATAGATTTCACTAGCTACTTGTCTGAAAGCTAAACTTTTGTATCTGAACAATTAAGTTGTTTTCATTTCAATGCACTTGAGCACTATCTTGTGGTCATGTCATGATCTCATCTGCTTTGCTGGGCCATAATCCCTAGACAGATTTACCTGCACTATACTTTATGCCTAGGGACTAACATCCTGCAAGCAGGAGTCTCTGCCTGAACATAGGAATTGTCTCATGGAAGAGACAGGTATCTCCATAGGGAATGAGCCTCTCACAACAGCCCACAAATTGCACACAAAGTATATAGCATGCTAAGGGTCACTGCTTGTCAGAAAGGAAGGTGGCAGAGGAGAAAACAGGAGATTCAGAGATGTTACACACTTTGCAACTGAAGCGTATGCTTTAAATACAGTTTCACAATACTAATGAGGGAGCTAAGTCTTGTGATTTCTTGATAGATTCCTAAATATCTTAGAAACTGCCTCAGAGAGAACTGTAAAATGCAGGAACTCTACAACTGGATTATAATGAAACAGACCGAGTTTTGATTTTCACTCCAATCTCCACAAAATCTGCTTTCTATTGGAAATTTCTTCTGTATGTTCCATATCAAGGAAATATACTTCCTTGTTTGCTTGTTTGTTTTTCTTTTCTCTCAAAAGCTTCCTGTAAATCAGATATAGCATCTTGATCTAAATTCTGAAAACATTGTAAATTAATACTGCATACTTAATCTTGCCTTCACATGCTTTTTTGGTTTGTTTATTTGTTTTCTTTTGGTCTGGAAGCTATATTTGATAGGATGCAGCAGTTGTGCAATCATAACTGTTGCTCACTCTTACAGGGATATTATGAAACTTAGTTAATTGAAGTTTGTAAAAGCTTTTCAGAATCTTAAATGAAAGCTGCTTCAGTTTAAGTAAGAAGTAGTTATTAAGAGTAGAAACTGGAAGAACATCTGATGAAATGATGTATAGGAAAACTACAAAACAGAGGATCTATGCAAATCTTAGCTAGATGAGCAACCATCTGTAGCTCCTTTAACAGAATTAGAGTGGCTGAATACCATGTGCTGAAGCCTGATCTCATTTACCTGAACTGTACTAATGGGACCCGAGTTACTCCTGATTTACACCAACATAAACAAGACCAGAATCAAGCCATGCAAGAGCCCTAGGGGTATGCTTAAAACAAGAAGAAAAGGGAAGAGCTCTGCACTAGACAAACCCACCAGCCCAGAGGGATTCCTAGTTTGAACTAGTTGCTATATAACAATTGCCAGTCCTCTGGCAAAACTGCTGCTTAGTATGTATGAATTTTTGCAGTCATGAAAAAGAGCATTTCTTTTCCACAGAGGATATATAAAGTCAGTGTTTCAGAGGGGGCAATGTCTAGTCATAGTCAGAAAAAATGATCTGATAAAAACAATTCCTCCTTTCTCATCAAACAGATTCATTTCCTGTATGCCTGAAACAATTCTACTCATTTTACCCACAAAAGAGGCTATTTTTCTTAGTTACCTGCAAGCTGGTTAGTTTTTTGAGCCAAATCTTAAGTGCAAGGTGAATCTTTTCTTACATCCCCGAAAAAGCGCTTGATGAGGCTTCACTTGCAGCCCACAGAGCAGCTGCAGGAGCTGTGATGGAGTTGCAGCATAGCTGGATGTTAAGAATACGATTACACTTTAAGGTGCACTTGCAGCTCTTGAATAAGAACTCAGTCAGCACATGTGTAATGGAAATATCACTCAGATATAGATATGTATGCCAGCAACATAATTTTTAGGGTTACTGCAAAGTATATTCAGTGCCATGCAGGGCAGAGGCTGCTGAGGAGCTGTGGAGAACAGCAAGCCCAAATAGATAATGCATGCAAGGAGGCTTACAGCCCACACAAGTCCAGCTGGTTCCCACAGATCTCATCTTAGCATTTAATCTGTAACTTTCAAGCGAGTATTCACTTACTTCTTATCACCTGCAGCAACTACCTGCTTCATATTGCAACATTGAATAGAGAGACTAAGGCCCTGTTCAGTTACACTCGCCTTATACTCCAGAGCCCCATTTTAGGACTGAGACAACATTACACACTAGAAACATATTCACAATGACTTGTCCAAAAAACACACCAGAAGTCTGGGGA
This sequence comes from Psittacus erithacus, assembly GCA_009867235.2. NCBI lineage: Eukaryota > Metazoa > Chordata > Aves > Psittaciformes > Psittacidae > Psittacus > Psittacus erithacus. The sequence goes on from WYDI02035357.1 coordinate 58,974, forward strand.
AAAGCCAAATATTAAGGTCAGTTCTGCAGAGATCTGCTCAAGTGTCCATCTTACAGGGCCATTATTCTTCTTCAAAGACTGCCAAAAAAATTAGGCTTTATTTCAGACGTTTGACAATAGTTGTACAAGAGAATATCATGCTGCCCTCTGTAATACATTTGTTCCCTCTATATCTCTATGTGGCAAAGTATTTACTAATTCTGCTCATTGCACCTGCAACACTGATTCCTCTGCCAGCAAAGTTACAAGCCAAGAGGAATTCTTGAACAAGGGAGTGCCAGGACCAAAGATCAAGTGATCAGACTAAGACCAAGTCAGGATTCCCCACTTGGCATAGTTTTATTTTCTCTATGCTAAAAGAAAATTATTTTTCCTTTATTTCTTTTCTTTTTTTTTTTTAATTTTCTAATGCAATGGCTTAAACTGTGGTGCATTAGACACTCGCCGAAAAACCCCTGAAACAGAGGTGGAATTATCAACAAGTGGCCCCACAACTAAGAAGAATATCTAGAGACAGGATCTCCAGATTATTTCCCTTGGGTTACAAAGTAAGGTTTCCAATTCTTTCAGCATTTGGATATTTTTGTTTAATTTTTCAGAAAAATTCCCCAGTTTGTCACAGGCCTCGCTGATCTGTGAATACAACTGAAAATAATATTCTTGAGTTGAAAATACAAATATCAGATATAAGGATTATTCTCCTGCTTACATGAAGACCGTGTTAGTCTTGTTTGCCAAGGAATCATCCTGGGAGTTAATATCTAGCTTATCATCAGCCAGACTCTCCCCTAGCTATCGTAAGGGTGACTCTTTCTGGGACATTCTCTCCTTTAATACCTTTGGCCTCTATTCTTTCTTCCAAGATAAAGTAGCATGTTTCCAACTCTTTGAGATCTTTTTGTATTGTTTCTGTTCCATACTTGGCATTTTCCCAGTCTTTGAGTTATCTGCAAACTTTATTTGTGATGATATAATTTATTCTTTCAGAATATAGGAAAACACATAAACAGAATGGGGCAGGAATTAATCCCCATAAGAGACCAATACAAGCGTCTTTGTCTAGTAAGGATTTCTCATAGTTATAATTTGAAACAGTAAGACTAATAATTTTGCACCTTTCCCCTTTCTTCAACCAAATGTCATCATGTACTAAGCAACACTCATTTCAGAAATCTATCAACCCAAATTGTAATCCTATTAAAAACAAAAATTATTTTGAGAGGATTTCCAGGCCACAAATCCATGTTGGCTGCATTAATTGCATTATTTCCCTAGTTTGTTTGTTAACTGATGCACTCTAACAAATTCATGTAGTATTGAATACAGGCATTAAGTAACCCAGATTTCAAAACACCAAGAAATGGTACCTAAATATCATTTTAAAATATTTCAAATCTTGAAGTCCTTTGAAACTTTCCCCGTAAATTAAAACACATCACTGTGAATGACTGTAAAACCTCCTCAGCCTCATCTTTTACAAACCTCCGATATATAACAACAGTTCACAAAAAAAACCAAACTCAGTAACTACTCTCCCTCAACATCTTCCAAAATACTGAGAAAATTGGAGGTGTTTCTTATTGTGAGATGATATGAATTCATTAACCCTCTTTTTCACCAATATGGACAATTATATTTTTTCTCTCTTGTGCCACTTTTCTGTCATTGGTAACTATACCATTCCACCTAGAAATAGACCTACAATATTCTTCAGGATTTTTTGTTATATAAGTGGAAAATTTTCTTACAGTCCTTAAATGTACCAGCCACTGATTTTCCCTTTTCTGAATTTTGCCTCCCTTTTCAATTTTCTATAACTTGATATTAACTGTATTCATTTATATCAGCTCCTTCTTTAGTAAACATTACTCTTTTTAAAGCTGTATAGCTACTTTCACTCTCTTCTGTACACCATGTGGGATTTTTGTTTGTTTTTAAGATACAATCACCTTTATAAGCTGTAGAAATGTCTTAAATCCCTCAGTTCTCATAGGCTTATAGAATGATTTGGACTGGAAAGGACCATCAAAGACCAACCCAGTCCAACCCCCCTCCCATGAGCAGTGATATTCTCTTCATTTGCTGATTAGTGGCCCTTTTTATACACTGAATATGCACAAGTGTCTGTCACAATGTGTACATTTCCACTTATTTAACATACTTACCTAAATATGGTAGTAAAAATTTATTCTTTTCTCATACAGTAAGTGCAGCTGTCTCAATCACATCAACTTAAAAAAAAACTCACTGATTTTGAGGTGCCATCATTCCCTGTTCAGTTTTTAGAGTAAGGTCTAATATAACATTTCTGTATTGTGGCTACAATATATTTTTGATTTTGAAGTGTCAATTAAAACTTTATTTTAAAATCCAGGTTTATTACTTGTATATTGTAAAAAAACCCAACACATTGCTTACACTAAAGTCTGCCAGGATAACACAATATTTTCCTTTATTAAAAAAGTACTCATTAGGGACACTACTGTGTTTTTTTGTTGCTACCACAGTAGATGACAATTAAATTAGTTGTCATGTTTTTCTTTTGTAAGACCCTGACCAGCAAACTCCTAAGATCACTTAGGTTTTAAAAATAAATTTTAACCCTATTTGTCATGCTTATTTCCATCTCATGTGTATAATGAGATGGAAAACATCTGAAGTCTGTTACTTCTCACCACAGAAGGTGGAATACATTGCACAAACACCCCCTCCTGCTTGTTCAGTACATCACCTTCTGTCTCCTGCTGTGTATGATGGTACCTGCTTCTCCTGCCTGGGGTGATTAACAGCAGACCACTTTCATCGTGGTTTTCACATTCTTTGGTTCCTCAGCAGCCAGATCCCTTCTTCATAGATCTGGAGAGGTGCTGCCACTCATAGTTAGCTTTCCAAGAGCTCTTAACCTTCTCTGATATGCCACACTACCTTACTTATCCCTTCATTTAATTCCCCTTATTGCTCTTATCTGCTAGACACAGCTAGGCCAGGCATCTTCCTTACATATCTTGATTACTGTTCACAAAAAATCATTTTTCTTTGTATCTAATATGTGATATAATATGGCTTTGATTATACTTTCATAGCTGTAAATTTATTTGCTTAAATGGAGTTATTCCTGACATTACATAAATGTCAGAGCAGTAAGCCCCATAATTTCATTGCATAACGACTCACTTTAGCTAAAATAGGGTTTTATTCTTTGCTTGTAAAAATAAGATGCTTTCATTCTGACCTAGATAAGAATCTCATTCCCCTCTCTCCTTAAGAAAACTATGAAAATGAGATTGTAAATCTCCTGTGGAGAAGAGACTTGGACAAATCAATAATTTATGTTATGGTTTTGAGAGACTTTCACCTTGAGGAAGTGCCAGCCCTGTCATAATTTTGTAGATCTTATTAGAAAATGTTTTCCATTACTAATGGGGATAATCAGTTTGTGTTTTCATTATTATTATTATTATTATTTACACACAGCTCCTTTGATTTCCAGTGTGTGACACTTTAGAATAATGATGGTGTCTGCATTAATTAAAAACAAAGATGAGGATTCTTACTTTCCTTTCCCCTTACCAAGTAAAATGCTGGCAGGCAACACTCAGCATGTAGTGCTCTACTTAAACCATGAACCCCTTTTATAGATTTCTGTCATTTTAGCTGCTCCTGGCTAAAATTACTGGTTATAACAGTGAGTTGGAAAGACGAATGAGCAGACAGTTAAGAGCAAAAAGGGGATAGGTACACGTGGCAATTAAATCAGCCTTCTACAAATCTCAGGCAGAGGAGATAGATAGATAGCCATACAGCTCCAAAAAAAAAAAACAACCTGGCAGTGCGAGGTTCATGCTGAGGCCTTTGGGGAAGGAAAACTTATGAATTTATATGCCCAGCCATCTTTCTTTTGACCTCAGAGCTTTGTCAAGTACAGATTGCCATGTCAACAACTTATTTCCCCAAACCTCCCGTTGTTTCAAAAAACCTTCATTATGACTTGTAGCAGCATGTTCAAAACATTTGCTTGCTTCCTTCCACAGGATCTCTTAGAGATTAGATAAGATTATTAATGGTCACCCATTCTTACCCACAGCACCATAAGTCAAAACCACTCACTTAAATTTTGGAAGCATGCCTAGTTATGCCCGCATAAAGTACGTATATAAGCTTCTAGAATGACATAACCAACAGCAGGGCTCGGTCATGTCTCCTGTAGAAGTTCCACATTTCTATCTTAGCCATTGCAGGCAGCTGTGACAGCTGAACCCTACCTAGAGAGAGCATATAAACTTCAGGCCTTCTAGAAGCTGTAGAACTTGTGCCTGACTGCTATATGCCAAGTAAAAGTATTCCCTTACCTCTCTAAAGCAAACCAAATCTAAGACATGCCAAAGGGCTAAGAAATCTGGCAGAATAGGAAGTATGGAAAACAGAAATTAAGGGAGTGGTTCTTTGGACGGGAATTTTCAGTGCTTTTGTTTAAAATGAAGTATCATGCAGCATAATTTTTACAGATTTGTGGGATGAAATCACTTGCTTTGGGCAGACATTTCCCTGATTCCAAATACACGTTCTCCTCATTCACTACTACCACCGTGAAAAAATATTTCCTGAGCTACATGATGCTGGAAATATTAATCTGTCTATCTTGGTTCACAATCTGAAGAAATAAGCCCGTACTTTACTGAAAAAAAAAAAAAACCAAAAAAAAAAACACCAAAAAAAAAACAACCACCATCATTTAACTTTCCAAAACTTTCCAAGTCTTGATAAAGCTTTCTGCTGCTGCCTTACATTCCTAACATAACAGTACATCACATCAAGCAGCACACAAATCTAAAACAAACTCCAGATACACAGCTTTTCATCAAAACAGAAAACATGGGTTTATTTAAAAATGCTCTTTTTCACTGCTGGGGTTTTAATAAACTCAAAATTTGATCACAATTCCCAGTACACATCAAGAGCTATATTGAGAAAGGAAATCCTAGAACCTCTAAAGACTCAGATGTATAGACAGGGAACCATATAGCTAAGACTCCCACTCAACTCCTTGTTTCACTCTCTCCATTTCTCATATTAGATTTTTTCCTTTTTCCTTGCCTTTCCTTGCCTCTACAAAGCAGGTCAGATATCCACATATTTACACAGCATTCATGGCAGCTAAACAGCAATGACTAAGACAAACCCATGAATATGTAACACTATCTTAAAAAATGCATGTGAATTATACAAAGCCATCAACTTAATGAGTACATTCAATTTGTCCTTTTATTGCATTGAGAGGTCAGTTTGTCTAACAAAGAGCAACAGAATAAATCACTTGGATTCTGAAACCTAGACAATTCATCTAGCTAAATAAGGTGAGTCATTTGAAATTGATCAAGTAACTGGAATTCTCCTACAGTAGGACAGAATTGGATGTGCTGCTTAAAATGTAATGGCATCCAGGACATTTTTGTATGCCATCAGAGGTCTAAAAGATGTGACACAAGAAGTGAGCGTCCCTCTTAGCAGTCAGCAATCAGAAACTTTCTAAGAATGTTCACTGCCTTTAGAAGATTTTTGTAACAATGACAATATCAGTTATTTGATTTTTGATAGTTTGAAATAACAATATCAATTTTGATTTCTGGAATTGAAGGGATAATGTGACTACTTTGTAGAATGTAAAAAAGAAAAAAATGTGCCATCATTTCTCATACCTTCGTTATTTCACCTCTCTGTTTATTCTCATAAAAGGGATTTTTGTGTGGACTATTTAAAGGTCATAAAGACAGGTTTTTATTTGTGCAGTGGCACATGATGAGTGTTGATATGGGAAACTACAGGTATATTAGAAAAATCCATTTAGAAATAGCACACAGGTTGCACTATAAAATGCAACCATAAATTCAAAACAAAAAAATCCCAAAGAAACAAACAACCAAACAAAAAAACCCAGTTCCAGACAGTCTGAAAAGATGGACAATACCACTTAAGCTGTCAGATATCTCAAAATTTCACCATTTGCAAGTATTAGGTTTCAGAAGCAATACTCAGTGTAAAATCTGACTTAAATTACGTTTCAGGAAAATGCTCAAATAATTTTGAACTGACACATTCCTGACAATTCCTAGCCATGTTTGTTTGGAAACAATTAAACAAAACTGACACAAAAAAAATAATCAGCTGATGCATTTGCTCCATTTCTTCCAACCAAGTATTTAACTCCAGAAGTTTCATTGCTGGTTTTGTAATGGATGGGGTTTTTTTGTTCACCAGGGTCATTTTTTACCCATGCGAAAGTTCTATCTTACTTTTTGCCTTCAACAGTTTGAAAACTTTAGAGAAATCATTAATATTAAGAAGAATGCAAAAGACAGTAGTTTTCTCATCTTGTCTTTGTTTCTCTTTTCCTCTGGGCCACATAAAGATGTTCAAATCAGCAGAGACAGTGTTGCTCTTTAAAAAAACTGCTGATTTAATATTTAGTAGGTGATGGATTTCACCTCAACAATAATACTAGGGAATAAAAATAGTCTGAATCCCACTCAGTGCCATGCACAAATCCATAGATGGAAACCCAAAGTATTGTACAGCGCAACATTTCCTGCTCAGTAAGCTAGAGACAAGCTGCTATGATTCCCTATACATACACGTATATTCTGAGCTGATGCCTGTCAAACCAGCCTCTGGTTAAGTGGCAAGCATAATATAGCTTCCTTTCCCTAGAGGTAACTGTCCTCATTACTGAAGCGAATGAACCCCTAGGTGTATAATAGAATCCTCTTTAAAATATTCATCATATGACAGCTGATATTTCAGCCATATTTGGCTGAAATGCTACATTTTGTGGAATTTAGGACTCCATCGTCAATTAACATAGTATTTTGCTCACCATCTTTTTTTTTTTTTTTTCTTTTTTATCATAAATCATTAAACATTTATGTTAGCATGTGATTTGTTATTCTTCTATTCTGGGCTAAGATGTGCAAACAGGGGTTTCTCTACTGCAGCATGTCCATTAAAACATCAAACTTGCAAGGCTGAAACTTTCCACTTCCACTCAGCTGGAAAACACCAACTTCTCCAAGGTGAGTCACATCACTCAGCATGGTTTTGTTTCCTTCACACTTCTCAGAATCAACACTGCAGGCTGTGAAAGCTTCTTTCTGCCAGCAGGTCTCAGGAAGACCATGGGCAAGCAGGGAGAAATAAAACAGAAGCCAGAATGCTTCACAAGAAATCAGAACAAAGAAGCTATGTAAGGAGAGAAAGAGAGACAAATACAGTGGCAGATTTTTCAGCCCAGACATTTCCGTCTTCAAACACCAAATGATCCTTTTCATTTTGCCTCTCTCTAGTCTTTTTTCTTTAAAAAATGCTGCCATATTCCCTGCCACTTCTTCCTATTTGTTTCCCAACTTGTTCTTAATTATTGCAACAAACGTCCTATTCCACCTGCGCTTCCACTGTGCCTCCTCCAAGCATAAGTACCTGCTGCCTCTTCAGTTTAACTTTTCACCACCCTTCCTGGTCCTAGTTTCATGCATGGCACATAAGGCAAGTACTGTAAGGTACTTAAAGTAAGAGCTGTAAGAGCTGCCTGTGCGGAGAGAGGGTGTCACCGACACATAAGGCTGTGCAGGAAGTTTACATAGCACTTGCTTACACTCTGCAAGCATTCCTGACACCAACACAGCATTCCAGCACACTGGTATCATTTTTAAGTGATTTCTCATGTGATTAGGACTGTCTCTGTGTTCCCACATGCTACTCAAACACTCATGGCAAAAAATTCATCCTTACTCTCATCAGGACTTGTTTGTCATCAGAATCCCTGTTTAGTTTAAGTCATTTGCTTAGTCTTAAGCTACTGATCTCATTATGCTGGTCTAATTAAAATCATTTGCTGATGAATATTGTCAGTAATGTTACAGTTGACTAAATTAACACTGGCTTAGCTTTAGCTTTTTTATCAGATTAGCTACACAGCACTGATTGATGAGCACTTAAAAACAGAAATTCCTTTCTTCAGGTCAAAGACATAAAAGGAAAAGCTGAAGATTTGAATATGATACATCAACAAGTATTACCAAAGAAAGTCTGATATTATTGTGCAGAAGGCAAACCAAATGCACCCCTCCACCACTTCCCTGCATGCTAGGTCATAACAGCAAAGATGCATTTGGCCCAGCCTGTTAAAACAGCAGGAGCAGAGCTTATGTCTTGCTCTAAAATTGCTGTTATAAGCAACATGTCTTCTTGTCTGACTCTTATTTACCTTTTTGGCATAAATTATTTCAAGACCACAAGTATTCCTACAGACAAAACTTAATTGCAATATTCATCACCATATATGTCTAAATGATAGGGATGCTGGAGTGTTTTACTGTGAAAACACATCCAATTTTAATGAAGTTCAAAAGAAGAGATGTTTATTTATGGATTAAAGTACACAAAGATCTGCTGCTCACACTTTCTGAAATACTGACAGCTTTTTTTCTTTTTTTTCTTAAGAGAAAAAGAGAGAGAGTGCAAGGGAAGGGAAGACTTCACATCTTGTATGTAGTTGTGGTGAGTAGATCAATGTTCCCAGAAGACAGGCAGAAAGCTCCTGGGTCTTTTGACACTAGCTGAGAACAGACGATATACAACTGAAGTCTGAAGACAAAGTTGCCTCTAAGAAGTTGCCTCTGGTGAAAGGGCGGAGATGTGCTGATAGCCCATCACAGCTGCAGAGGTATGTCTCAACGTGTTTTGAGAAAGACTGCGTATTTCTCTGTTTGGGGCTCAGCTTTGCTACTGTTCAAATTCAGCGACATCGTTTTAATACTCTAAAAATCTTAAAAAAAAAAAAAAAAGGAAGGGTGTAATCCAAATTATAAAACAATCCTGGAGAAATTTATTTTCTATTTAGTAGGTTCTTGAGAGAAAAAAGCATAATTACATCTCTAAAATTAGACCCTCTATTGAAGACCTAAATAAGAACACCTGTAAAAAGAAGATGTGAAGGCCTCAGACTGACACGTAACTATAACAGAGCTATAAAAAAAAAAATGAGCGAAAAACACAGCTTTTGGATAAAGTTCCCAGAACACTCTTCCCCACTTCAGGAATTTGCAACCACTGCCTACTGAATGAGAGTTATTGAGTGAGATGGTCTTCAAATGATCCATTAACTGATGGTGTGCAGAAATATCTCTAGAGGAAATATTGGTCTTCCCAAAACACAGATTCAGCCTGCTTGGCGTCAGATTTTGGAAGAGAAAATGCACTAGAAAACTGTGGCTGTGCATGGCCTTTACAGTACTCCACTGGATCAACAAGAATCCAGGTTCACACAGGCTCCAGCAAGTTAACTAGCACAAGAAATCCCGACTGGTTTTTAAAAAAATAGTAGAGTTTTTCTTGGATTTCTCTGTTCAGGCTGGCTGGCTGCATAACTCACTTTTGGGAGGGGCATAAAGGGGAAAAAGAAACTATGACAGGCAGGTGATCCTTACTGCTCTGAGAACCACTGCTAACACTACATGTTTTCAGACCATCCAAATATGCGAAAAGTTACTATCTGTTACCACTATTATAGTCCAAATCTCTATGGATTCAACCACAGGAAAACAGTAAATCCAGAGTTAGATTTTAGCTTATACTATATGGAAGAGGAAAAAAAAAAGAGAGAAATCGTTTTTGCTAAGCCAGCTAACAGCATGCTGCTTCAATACTCTGCCTCAGGCCATGCAGCCTCAGCTGCACCATCTGCCCTGGAAAGACTCCAGAGAGAAAGGAGCAGCTGAGAGTGCAAAAAGACAAGGATCCGGTATAACTATGACTGCTCTGTGCTGAGTTCACCTCAAACCTCACCTCCCCAGATTCTATTTCTTGTTCTCAGATTTTTAAAATTGTTATTTTTGATGTGTCCTACTCCATTCAGCAGTCTTAATTACTTATTTCCCTGTAAGTACTGGCTTCGTATGCCTTTCTACTGTATGACCTTCTCCCTGAATCCACAAGGGACAGCATCCTGGGTAACAGGCACAGTGAAATGCCACTTATAATGGAGGTATTAGGCACCAGGAATAAAACACAAGATGAGAACAGTGAAACACCTCCAAAGTCTTGGCGACACCATATGAAATAGAGGTAAAATGCTTTTTCCTTGTATTTAGCAGCAAAATTCCTATTGTCTTTAACACTGCCAGGATATGTCTCTATACACTGAAACAAATCAACTGTACACAAATGCAGACAGGAAGAAGGGGCTTCCAGCAAAGCAGTTTTTTATCTTTCGATTCTGAGGAATAATAGTAAAAAAGGTCTCTCCCTTCAATCTCTATCTCAGTGAAGTCACCCACAAAGAGATGTAACTTTCTGGATCACGCTTTTGTTTTCCTTTCCTTGACATCTTACCATGCTTCCCATTTTGTTTACACATTTCCTTTTTATTCTTGACATGCAAAAGTGACTGACTTCCTGTGAGGCCATAATGCAAAGACATCTGTGCTTTCTGAGGGTACATAGTGTGAACTGAGGAATAAAATCCAGTGGTCTCCTACAGGGAAGAAAAAAAGGGCAGTACGAATCATCTGCAGACATTGGTGTGAAAAATTTCTTTTTGGCTAACAGACCAAGGAGCAGATTGGGGATATTTAGGTTGCAAATAAATTTGAAGTCTACAAATTCAGCTGGAGAATGTGACTATGTTGCTGGCAGAGCATCAAGACATACACCCTTTGCAACTCTGGGTCACAGGAGAGCAGGAATATGAAAGAGCAATTTGTGAGCTTCACTACCTCACCCTGCAAAGCAGATGAGCAGTGGCTGTCCCCTGGTTACATGCCAGTACAACCCAAATCCCTTTCTGTCAACTGCAGAGGCAGCACTTCCTGCGCCGCATCTCCACATCAGGCCAGAAGGCTCTCTGGCAGTGCAGAGATCTAAAAACTCTTCATGCTCCTGCAGCTGTACACAGATCCATGTGACAGGAATGGAACCCTCATACTGAGGACTGAGTATATGCAATGACTGAAATATTTGGCTACTGTCTTCATAGCATCAATGTCAGCTTTTACATTGCCTTTAGCAGAAGCAGGGCAGGGACTTTGCACCGCATCAGATAAGTTGCTCAATGGAAAACGCACGTTACCTGGAAACTGCTTTCAAAACTCACTGTATAGAGAGACTTTGGAAAATTCTGCCGTTATTTTCACCTTTACAGCTTTTTAAAAAAAAAAAAAAAAGACACTTGCAAAAAATATGGAAAGCAGCCTGTGTTTTTCCACATAGAAATTATTTTCTGCTTATGCTTTTCCATATCTCAATCCTGATTATTTCCACCAGTCTCACTGCTCTACAAGAACACACTGCTTCTCAGCTGCTAGATACTCACATATTCAAGGTTGGGGCAGGACCTGTTCTTACTTGTTGAAAATGAATCTGCTGTCTCAGAGCACAGAGCAGAGTTTAACGATCAGAAAGGTACACATTACACAGGCAATTGCACACAGTTCATTGCTTAGGATATTGAAGGAGGTTATTTCTATAGCACAGTTTATGTGAAATGTCTTCTGAAATATGTATGTTTGAATCCATCCTTTAGCCCTTGGATGTACAGCAGATGGATTACAAAATCTGACTTGCAACTGTTTTATTATCAGTGCTTACGACTGCCAAAGACGTTTCCCTTGATATCTGATATAATCCCATCATCACTTCAGAGAATGCAAAGTAATACCAAACAGATTAAGAAAGGATAGAGGTGTTCAAAAACTGCAGGAGAGGAAGTCAAATTTCCTCAGCCAGAAAAGAATGTAGAGAAAGGTGGAGAAGGAAAGAGCAAAATGTCTCTGACTTTAGTGGGTCTGCACATGTACATCTCTCCCCTGCATTCATGTTTACTTTTCAGACTGAAGCCACTATCTCCTTTCTGCTCATGCAGAGACACATGCTGCTGCACATGACCTCTGTCAATGGACATGCTGTGAGGCTCAGACAGGTAGTAGAAAAAGGAAAGAAAAAGCAGCATAAAAATACTCTCTAGGGACAAAACAGGTCAGAAGAGTAGCCATGGGATTCAGATCCAGCCGTCCATTGTCAGTTCTTACGCAGTGCAGTATTTACTACCTGAAGGTCCTTTGACAGCTTAATTTGAAGTAAACTATGTGTTGTAGTCCATACCCAGGGAGCACCCAGTGGTGCCCTATTACCAGCTGGCAAGAAGACTTAAATTCCATTCCTTAAAGGTAAAGGACTAAGACACATTAGAAGGACAGAAAGGAAATACTACCTGTAGTGACTCTCCTTAGCATAAACGTAGGGGGCTTACAAGGCTATCGCTTTCCATAAACACATTTAGAGGGAGGAGGTTACCTGTTTGGCACATTTTACCAGCTGTGTGACCTATTTATATTCCATTATGTTTTATACAAGTTCAAATGTGCAAAAGGCAAACTGCTGTCCATCCAAAGACATTAAGACAGAGCTGTCTCATGATATACCACAGGATACTCCCCAGCAAAACCTAAAGTAGGAGGTTCAGAGGCAGTAAGGAAGATACCCATGCTTGCTTTTCTCTCTTGTGGGTCCTACCAGAACACTGCAGATTGTGTCTATGATGATATCTTTCCACGCATGGAAAAAACAATGCCAAGGAATCTTTTAAGATCACAGCCTTAGTTATCATTGCAGTCATGAGCTCAATGAAGATAGCTTTCACAAATCAAGGGAACATCTCTCGACACAGTCCAAAAAAGAATGTTGGGAAGCAACTTCCTGCACTGACAATAAATTGGGTTCCTATGTCCAAATTTTAAAGTAATTGAATTGAAATTGTGGTTATTTACCTCTGCAACAGGCAAGAAAGATGAAGGGAACTCTGGATAGAAATTTATGATAGTTGCTTTACAGAGTGTATCTGAAACTCCCATTTTGTGTGCTTGCATCCTTACCATTGAGATTCACAGACCTAAATCCTTCCGTGAAATTACCGGCAAAAATAATGCTATTGTAATTAGTACAAGGAATGCAACAGGGTCTATACAAGTTTAGATATAATAATAAAAAAAAAATAGTACATTTATTAATGTGTACCCAATGCTTTTTAACTTATCTAGTCGTCTTAAATATTCAGCATTAGTCAACTACCTATATTTAAAAAACAGTTCCCATGACACAAATGATAGCATCTGGATTGTGACAGGCACTGAAATTCATGATCCAGGTTTCCAGGTTCCTGAAGGTGGAAATCAATGAGGTCAGCCAGACACAGCAAGATTTTGCACAGAATACAACCACATGATCAGTAACATTTCCTCTTCTTAGATGACTTTTTAAATCTGTCTATTCCTTTAGCATCTACAGCTTTTACAGACCAACATTATTCTACTGAAGGGACAAACTATTCTTTTCCCCAATCGGAATAATTTGTAGCAACCATTTGCCACCTTTTGAAGAGCTGCCATTCAGAGGTATGTTCCAGAGGTTCACATTAATCATATGAAAAATACATTCTGCAATAAGCTGTGACATATTGCAAATGCACTGAATGCTTGACATTTTTATGATTATGCTAATATTGTGACATTTGATGTGCTTGTTTTTGAAAAAACATAGTGCAATTAAGTTTTCTGAAAGAAAAACAGAAAGAAACAAATCAATCACTAAGAAGGCAAGAAGAATGAAAACTGCTTCTACCAGCTTTGGAAACAAATGCCTGCTAGTCAACGGCGAATACCACGTTTGAGCTAAATGTTTCAGGAGACATGTGAGTTCTACTCTGAGAGTAAAAAGCACTGATAGGGTGGCTCAATTTTTAGCACAAGCACTGGCTTGACTTTCACCTGTTCCCTCCACCTTTGAAGTATATTAGCATTTGTCATAAAATTGTTCCTTCCATCACTGAAAGAATTAAAAGAAATCTGGTTCCTCTTAGACAACTTCAAACTGTGAATAACCCAGTTAGGTCATGGAACCTTTCTTTTAGCTTCATTTCATATAAAACATGCTGCCTGATTCAGTTATAACACAAATTCAAGTAGGAGAAGGATAAGATTTACAAATACCAATATAAATAATTTTATAATTCCTCTCTCTCCCTCCTACAAATAAAAATATTAACTGGAAGAAACAGAGAACTGAATGAGGTACTACTGAACAGCAGAGTGCTTGATAGCAGAAAGGCTAAATGGATCAGTGATGTGGAGTCAAGAAGAAACACAGAAAAGCATCTTCTGCAAAGGAGTCAGAGAACAGTTGATCAGAGAAGTACCTGAGGGTGTTAGAGTGAGAAATCCCCAGATGCCTGGAGAATGTGCTATTCACCTTGTTGAGTACCCTAACATTAAAGTGTGGATGGGGAAATCTGGGAATTCTAGCAGAATCTTTAGAAGAGAAAGAGGCAATAGTTTCTGATAAACAAATCACAAAAACATTTATATCAGAGGTGACTGAAGTCCCACCAACATCTGATCTTAACAGTGCAGCAGACACTGGAGAACCAAGGAGTGAACCAATGAGCTACAAGGGACATAAGAAATGGCTACAGCTTGATTATAGCAATTCTAAGAAGCAAGATCCATTTCCCTGCCAGATCCTTGAAAGCAGTGTCTCACTGAAAATACTGAAGGAACAGTAGGCAACTTTGGAAGCAAATTAAAAGAACATTCATAACCTCAGGACTGTATACATTTAATCTTTTGTTAGACACTACTGATGAAATCAGAATCAGCTTAATTCCCAGAGATCCAATTCCTTGAATAATACATAGTCAAGGCAACAATAACAAGCTTAGGAAACTGCAGAAAGTGATTAAAAAAGGGATTTTGATCAAAAGTATTGAACTCAGTCAATTTTTGGCAAATCCTGAGCTGAACTCTGAAAATAAAGTTATAAAGAGGAAGAGGCTAGAAAACTGTAGAAGTTTCAGCTCTTTTCCCTCAGACAGTACAAGATAATAGATTTAAGTTAAGGAATTGGTCTGGAATTCAAGGGAAGAAATAAAAAGATTATTCAAAATGAAGAGGAATGAATCAGCCTAATACAAGACATAAAAAAATAATCTTTTCAGAACAATCAGAGAATCCTTCAGCCTTTTCTGTTCCTACTAAAATGTGTACACCTAAACTTTGTTAATGTTCTCAGCATTTGGCTTTTTTCAGATACATGCACTCTGGGTTTAACAACATAGAGCTATCTGACCTACAGAAAGAGCTCCTTATATAACTGGCATGGTAACAGATGCAGCATTTCTTTAACGGGAGTGACAATTACTGTATCCCTTCTGCCACCCATCCAGTATGACACTAACCCTTTCTGAGTTACTTGCCTACACTGTAAAAGTAAACCCAAAGCTTCCTGGATCAAACAGCCTCCTCTTGGGATGTTTTAACTTGTGACAGTATCATGGTTTAAGTCCAGCCATAACTCAGAACCACACAGCCACTCTCTCACTCCCCCCCTTCTTCCCCCGCACTCCCGGAGGGATGGGGAGGAGAATCAAAAGAATGTAACTCCCACAGATTGAGATAAGAACAGTCCAGTAACTAAGGTATAACACAAACCACTGCTGCAGCCACCAATAATAATAATGATAAGGGAAATAACAAGGGAAGAGAATACAACCGCTCACCACCCGCCAACTGTTACCCAGCCTGACTGAGCAATGATCTCGCCCTTCCAGGTGACTGCCCCCAGTTTATATACTGGGCATGACGTGCTGTGGTATGGAATACCTCTTTGGTTAATTTGGGTAAAGTGTCCTGTCTCTGCTTCCTCCCGGCTTCCCCTCCGCCCTGGCAGAGCATGAGGCTCAGAAAGTCCTTGATCAGAGCAAACATTACTGAGCAACAACTAAAAACATCAGTGTTATCAACGCTGTTTCCAGGCTGAAAGTCAAAAACACAGCACTGCACCAGCTACTAAGAAGGAGAAAAATGACTGCTACTGCTGAACAGTAGCTACAGAGAGATCAATACCCCATATATTTCTTTCATCAGGTTTAGTCTCTAACAAACACTTTCTGCTTTTGCTGCCTGCAAAGCCTTTGAGAAAGTTGACCCATTGGCCAGTGACAGTCAGAAGGGAAGCAAAACCTGAAGGGAGAGCGTAGAGTTTCTACTGGACTAAGCTCTTAGAGTAGATCTATGCCAATGTGTAGGCTCAACTACAAACACACTGCTTACCTGCAGGGATCCACCTAGACAGAAATGTATCCCAGAATCTTAAGCTCTCAAAGACAATTAGCTTTTCAGTTCAGACTATGACCGACAAGACTAAGGCTGAACCATAGCAAACATGCTGGTCTATTTTATCCACCTGGGATCAATTGGCTTCAAGAAGTGAATCTTTTGGGTAGGCTTAATCTCACCTTAATTTAATCACCTAGTCTAGATGTCTATATCTGAGCTACTTAATTTAAGGGTTTCTTAAGTTAAAGAAAAAAATAAGCTTTTCAAGATGATTCATTTGATCTATTTTTGTTGATCTTCATTACAAGGAGATTGATCACACCTTAAATTTTATTAAGTCAAATGACTCAATCTCTGTCTGACTTGGTAAATGGCTCAGGTATTTTGAACATACAATGCAATCTTCTGTGACAATGGAGATGAGACAGAAACAGGACCATTGGCTTTCTCCATCTTAGCTTCCATATGGGTTTTCATAATTCAGAGGAGTTAAAATGCATTTTATTTTATGATTTTCCTCAACCTTTGCAAATCCAAATTAGAAAAGGAATTGTGTCTAAGGCATTTTCTTCTGAATATCTGGATGTCTCTATTTCTACTTGATACTGAAAAGTGCCAAATTATGAATCTTGTTTTGAGTTAATTTTCCTAGCCAAGCTCTACTAGTAGAAATAAAATGGGATCTAATGCAGTACAGTATCAGTCTTTAGACCCACCATGAACTGATGCGGGTGGGGTTTTTTAAAGCCAAACGTGACTAACAGTTTTTTTTCCAAAACCCAAACTCATTATAATTAAATGTAATTACAATCCCCACAGCTTTAAATCAAAGTCTGCTCAAAATGAAAACAGCTTCTGCTACATTAAATTAATTTTTCCCCTGTTGGTGGCATGGTAAAAGCTGAACTAAGTATGGGAATCATTTAAAATTACCAAACAAACTCACAGATATATATACATTTTTCTTAATCCAATGTAAACACTAATTAAGGAAGTAGCCATAATTATTACAATAAAGTCAAAGAATCCATTTAAAATACCACCGATACTTTCCAAACTGTTCAAAATTTTGACTACCTCTACTTCTGCATTGCCAGGTGTGAAAAGCCAGTTCCCTTATTTCAGTGTGCTGAATTCACTGCCATAAAAGTTAATAACAGCTGGGGTTACCCAGCATCTCTGAACATTACATCCAGAACGGCACATCTTCTTCCAAACTTGACAATATTTGTAGTAGTTTCCAGGTATACCATACAACTCCCCAAACTACTAACAAGGGAGTCCTTTAACCAAATGATTAAACCTTGATTCCACTGAATGCAGAGGGAGTTCTGACACTAATCGCAATGAGGTGAAAATTAGCTTCTGGTGCAGAAATAAATGGATGGGGTGTACATGAAATTTTTTATTGCATTTTTCATAAGGAGTCAGCCTTACCTTTGAGTCATTTTATAATAAACACCACAACATTGTTCTATTGTATGGAAATGGTGATTAGTGTTTCCGCAAATGTTTTGTTCAGGATTTGCATTTTCTCATCAAAGGATACTCCTCTGCATTCATATGCTGTCGGCCTCTTTCAGATGAGACAGCTCAATACAGAGATGCCTCAGCTATATCAGAAAGAGAAGAAAACATTAAACCACAAAAAACATGTAAGCTAAACACAGAGATTCTGAGTTCAGCCACAAGGACTCAGAAATGGAGTGATTTGTGGCAAAATATTTTGGCTTGACTAAATACTTTGCCCCAGAATTTAAGCTACTGTCAGTTCATAAAAAAGCGATTCCAGAGACTAAAGCAGAATGAAACCTAGCAGGGAATTTTAGCTTCCATTCTTAATTTATGGGTTTAAAATATTTTTACTTCAAGATATTCTGGTTTTACTTTGTCCTGGGTTCAGCAGTAGCAGTCATTTTTCTCCTTCTTAGTAGCTGGTGCAGTGCCGTGTTTTTGATTTTGGCCTGGGAACAGCGGTGATAACACCGATGTTTGTAGCTACTGCTTAGAATGTTTAGACTGAG
>WYDI02035361.1:0-19280 GCA_009867235.2 Psittacus erithacus
CAGCTTCTCTGGGCACCCTGTGCCAGCGCCTCAGCACCCTCACAGGGAAGAACTTCTGCCTAAGAGCTCATCTCAATTTCCTTTTTGGGAGGTTAAAGCCATTCCCTTTGTCCTCTCCCTATAGGTCCTTGTCCAAGGCCTCTCTCCAGACCTCCTGTCAGCCCTTTTAGACACTAGGAGATGCTCTGAAGTTTTCCCAGAGCCTTCTCCAGAAAGCCATTGTGTAACTTGTGGAAACATAATGCAGCAAGAGAAAGATTAGTAGAGCTGCCTTAAGAGGGCATAACCTTTTTAACATGTGTGTATACGTACTTTATGTAAATATTTGTATAGAGTTATTAATATTTCTAGAATATATCATATACTTATTTCTATATAGAAATACACACATATAAGATGATTTTGTCACATATTAATCAAGTGTAAGACAACCAACAGGTATTTAAGCTAAGCAACATTCAGAGCACCATGTTGAGTATGTACATTCTCAATTGAGGCGCTACGTTACTCATTCCAGAATATTTTAATTCTTTTTAAATACCTTAGAATTGAGTTATCACTGTCCTGTAGACACCAATCAGTAGCTCCTCTAAATTGTAAACTCAGAATCAGGCATCTGTCACTTACTGTTCTGAATGCCAAACAGGAATATTCCTGATGTTTGCTGAGAGGAAGCAGGAGAATTCTGCAGCTGGTTGATACCACCTCCTGCTGCGTTGTGGAATAAAGAAGCTTGTTGCTGTGGAGGAGAAGCAGTTCCTTGCATTCCTGCCATGCTGTTTTGAGACGAATACATAGGAGACTGCTGCAGCTCTTGCTGGCTCATACCACTCTGCAAGGCAGACATGGAAGCTGAAGAGATGAAGAGGGTGACTTGCTGCTCTTGAGAACTTGGTGATCCTTGGACCAACTGAATCTGGGGTGAATTATGGAAGATAGCTGGCTGCTGTGCTTCAGCCTGGCTGGATCCAGGCGTCTGAAGAGAAGATACGGCACTCTGACTCTGGAATTGAATGGGCTGCTGCTCCTGGTTCATTGATGCCATGTTAGTCTGTGGATGGAAAATGGACTGGCCTTGTTGCTCCTGATTGGTAACCGGGTTTTGGTTTGGATTGAAAATCATGTTCTGCTTTTGAGAAGCAATTGTACTCATTGCATTTTGATTACTGAACATCATATTCTGCTGTTGTTGCTGCTGCTGTTCTTGGGATGGAGGACTACTCTGAATAGCAACTATTGAATGCTGCGGCTGGAAGATAGCCCCTTGCTGGTTCTGAGGCATTGAACCGGACTGCATGGAGCCTAGTGACACTTGAGACTGAAACAAACCTTGCTGAGCAGACTGAGTCTGGGGCTGCTCTTGGGGAAGCATTGTACTCTGGATATGAGATATAGGTGTCTGCTGCTGGAAAGAAGTCTGCTGCTCAGTGTTTGCTGCTGTCTGAAGAGGAGAAATGGAATTTGGGCTTGTAAAGAATGACATCTGTTCTTCCTGAGTTGCAGCATTGCTCATTGAACTCTGGGAAAGAAACATGTTGGCTGACTGCTGGTCTTGAGGAACTGAAGAACTCTGCAATACACCCATGGTGTTCTGTGAGTGGAACATTGGAGGCTGCAGTTGGTCTGAGGAATTGGCACTGGTCTGGCTGTGGACAATAGAATTTGGACTGTGGAAAATAGAGCCTTGTGTTTCTTGTGATATATTCTGAGTATCACCAATAGGATTCTGAGAGTGAAAAAGCTGAGGTTGTGAATGTGGAGATTGCTGCATAAAGCTTCCTGACTGAATAGACATGATTTCTCCGCCCTGCTGGAACAGACCACCTCCTTGCTGTTGAGTTCCACTTGCCTGAACAGCCATCATGTTTTCAGTAGACGAAAAGAGATTAACTTGAGATTGACTTTCTCCACTATGCTGCATTTGAACCATGGTCTGAAATACAGTGCTTTGCATCTGTTTATTCTGTCCTGAAGCTTCTTCTCCATCTGCAGAATTTGAGGTCTGAAACATAGGTCCACTGCTGGAGACCTGCTGCTGAGCAGCAGGAGTAGTCTCACTTCCAGAAACACCAGGAGATGAAGAGAACAATTCACACTGCATCTGCATGTCTTCACTTGTTGATAACCCACTCATTATGTGGGAAGCCTGCTGGTAAACAGGTGACTGTTGCAGGGCTCCATTCCCCGACGCTGTTGAGGAGAACAAATTAGACTGCATCTGTGTTGCAGCCTGGCAAATGTTTTGTTGGATTCCTATAACCATTGCTGCAGAAGTCTCCATAGCCTGCTGCTGCTGCTGTTGTTGTTGTTGCTGTTGACTGGACAACGCACTTTCAGGCTGTGAGTGAACATTTTCAGCTCGTCCAGGCAAAAGGTTCTCTGGTCTGGAATGGACAGCTGTGTCTGATGAGGAAAATATGCCAGGATTTACACTATTTTGTATCTGACTAACCTGCTGAAAGATATCGGCATTTAGCTGATCTTGAACATCCTCACTGCTGTCTGAACCAGAAAATAAAACAGAAGATAACTGCTGTTGAGCTTCCAATACCTGCTGCACCAAGTCAACATTTCTATTGCTGCCAGTTGCAGTGTTTGTTGGGAAATTTCCAGCTTGCAGTTGCTGGATAGTGTTCTGTAACTGACTCACACCACTTGCTGACGAGAAAATACTTGATGAAATCTGTTGCTGCAATGCCTGCGCTGGTTCTGAGAGTGCAGACTGCTGTTGCTGTGATGCATCAGTTAACTGTGACAAAGTGACTACTGTGCCATCTGATTGCAAGACTTCCCTGGCTTGGGCGTCTCTTGTTTGGAACTGTGCAGCTTGCTGCAATAATGCATCACTGTTCTGCAGCTGACCTGGAGTTGAGACTGCTGAAAAGCTACCAGGCTGCGAAATGTCCTGCGTTTGGATAGTAGTTAGTGTCTCTGGATTATACACCTTCGGCTGTATTTGTTGCTGGTTTTCATTTTCAGAAGGTAAATGGGAAGCAGAAGTTGATATGCCAGACATACTGTTTTCCAACGTTTGCTGAGTTGGTCCAACCACACTTGACGCCTGAAAAGAGCCAGACATTAAGCAATTCATAAGCTACTTGGGTTATGCTTACAAAATTTCCACCAATCACAATCCTCATGAAAGATCAGATGGAAGATTTGATGGCTACATATCTATCTCTCCATACATAACCAAACAAATGAGCAAATGACTAGCAGCGGAAATGCTATTTTAAGGAAGAAATTATGGTACAATTTCATGAGAACAAAGCTAAAAAGTGATTAGAACAATATTCTTACAGTGATTTACTAGTTCTGTGTCATGGGACAAAAAAAAAATAAATCATAGTATCACTAACCAATCAACCCTGGAATTGAGACTGAAACAAGGTAAGTTACTTTCAGAGAAAATTATTATAGATATTTATTATTAAGTAATTATTTAATCATGCTCAGTGATTGTCCAGACCAATCTCAGACCTGACATTCTCCCTGTGTGTTATGCTTCTCCACTATTAGAACTTGGACTGATGGGTAGATATAACTATTAAAGCTACAGCCTTCAGATCACAATCAAACTTACCTTGAAGACAGGGGGAGATCTTTTTTCTGCACTTACTTCCATTGGAGCCACATCTTCATTCTTAATCATACTGCTTGGCATAAGAGGAGTTATCAAGGCACTAGGAAGAATGTTGACCTTCTCCAGGTTACAACCACTGGCTTTCACTGCTGCAGTCACACATGAAAACAAAGGAAGGACAACGGAATGTTAACATTCATCATGCAGAGGGTGGATTTCTAGTGATGGCCTGCTCCCCATTTCACTTTTCAGCCTTATCACAACAGCTCTCATCCTCATAGAAGATGCTAATATGCTGAGATATCACAACCTTCAAAGGTTATTTTTAAGACTAACAAAAATGTCATAATTCTGGTTTTCTTCCATTTTGTATATTTCTAGACCAAGACAAGCCATTCACCAACTGCTTGAACTACAAACATAGAAGCTTAAGACATCTTTCCACAAGTTCTCACATTCTAAACTTTACTGCACTTTAACTGTGCAACTTCTCAATTACATTTAAAAAAAATGTCTGTTTTCAGATAACCATGTGAACAGTGTTCAGAGCATTCAGACTGTATTTTTATTCTGTTAAAGGAATAATCAAGCAAATCTTGATAAACCTGCACGTCAGCTCTGTCGCAAGAGCAAGTTGTAATTTTGCCTTTGTAGTGCCTAGTTTCTTCAATTTTTTTAAAGTAGAAAGGTAGCTTCTTAAAATTAATTAGATCTTTTTAATTTTGATTTTTCCTGATCCACATTTTAAAAAATACATAAGCTGAGATCTTTGCTGTAAGTAAAATTAACTTTCTTGATTTCAAATACTGCTCAAATTGAGCTTAAAACAAACTAGTGGGAAAGCATGCAAAAATCATAGTTGCATATAATTGTAAATACATTAGAGGATTAATCTTTAACATAAAGCATCCCACTGGATCCCCACCTTTATCTGAGGCATATACAAAGTATGTGAAGCAGACAAAACTGATCTGGTTTTTATGATGAACTATCTGGTTCATGATCAGCCTAGAGCAGAATAGGTACAGGAATGAGCCATCAAAATAAGCTGCCTAGCACAAAACCCACACAAGAAAGTAAATTAAGATTTATCACATAAATTAAATGGAGGACATGAAGCAACAGAAATAGCACATTTTATGAACAGCAGATGTTCTCCCAGTGCAGTTGATATCCTCCCTTGTTAAGCCTCCACGCTAAATTAGTTGGATGTCAAGCTTGCCTTGATATAAAAATAAGTTATTTTCCTCATCTTCTTGATCTTGCTACTAGAGGTCGTACCAGTCCTTTTATCAGCTTGTTTCACTGCCCTAAATATTTTTGCATAAGTCTCCCCCAAACATTCTCCGCAGGTTTAAACTCATCATATTTTGTATTATCCTCCCTAACAAGTTGTAAAGTCAACTTATAAATATATCCCTTGCCAAGACCAAGCTATTAACTTCAAACATGAGCTTCATGATTTTAACCTAAAGCTATGGATTCCTATCAAACTTGCGATCACATTGTTAACTTGCTTACTTTCAACCTGCTTTCACCAGAGCAGGCTATGGAAATTTCCATTAATGTCTGCACACTACCATAGTTTTAGCAGTCAACTAAGAAACATTTCCTTCCTCTACTTTATTTCACTATCAAAAGAATCAATTTAATTCACACTTAAAAACCAGGCAAACCTAAAACTTGCTCCCTTGGCACAAAACAACATGGTATGAGTGGTCAGAAAAAAATGAAAACAAAGGAAAAAAAGACAGACAAAAAGAAGGGGAAAAAACCAAAACAAACGAAACAACAATAATTCACTAAGAGGAACAAGTTGAAAGTGCCAGAACTAGCATTCTTAACTAGACCCACTGAAAGCAATCTCATAAAACCACTGGAGAGCATCCAAAAAATACCAGCTGGCATGTTCATGTTTTCAGTACTCAGTTCTTCCCCACCACTACCTTTACGTACAGTTTTGCTTAAATTAACACTACACTGCTTCTAAATCCTTTGTTTCTAAATCTTTGGCTTCCTTCTTTTTATTTCTTCACTTGTAAGTGATCTATTAAATGAAGATTAAACTTCAGGGCCTTAGCAATGAAAAGTGAAATAAATAAAAAACAGAAGAAAAAAAACCAACTGTTTTTTGCAGGTTTTGTTCTATACTAGCTCATGTTATAATATATGTAAAAGAATACTGTTACAAAGTAAAATATTGAGAACCAGAAAACAAACCTCACTGTACGAATGTAGCCAAATTTTATAAGAACAAACTTATCTTCATAGGATATCTGATTCATTCCTCCAAATCTGAGAAGGAATTTATAGTTAAATTACTAACAACAACGATAAGAATCAATTTAGTACCTTTTATAGCCTCTTCAAAAGAACAATGTTGGGCTGGGCTGGAGATTTCCTTTTTCACATCAACATTCAGAGTACCAGCTGTTGAGACAAAACGCATTGAGAACTTCCTTATGTTAAAACAGCAAACAAGCCAAAAAAAAACCAAGCTAACCAAAACAGTCACTTATATCCTAACTAAACTGAGGTTCTTTGAAACCCAAACAAACTTTTGAACTGTGTATTGTACTATAGATAAATAAATAAAAATACAGTGATATGATCAAACTTCAACTTTCCTTGGTGCTATTTTTTGTTTGGATTTGGCGCACTGTATGTAATGTGTTTCCTTTTTTCCTGCTCAGCTTCATTTTGAACCTTAGGCTAGAAATGGATGCTACTTCATAAGAACAGCTGTCTCCATGCAGCTGAAATTTTGAGATACCTGCCACATAAATGAGAAAGGCCAAGCCTTTAGATTTTATTATTTAACAGAGTAAACACTCCCAGCAAGATGAGCTTGAAAAGGTCCCCGTTACTTAACGTTTCTGTTGCATGGACTAAATGCTATGAAATCAAACCCAAAATGCTTTCAGATAAAACTCCCCCTTTTTTCCTCCAGATTTTTATTTCACGTACACGTATCTGGAGTGTATGTAAATGGCTGCACATCACGTGATCTTCCAGCATTGGTCACAACATATATTCCCACGGAAACAGCTGAGGTTATTTGCTGATCATGATATGGTGGCACCTTCACAATAAGGTGATTCTGCAACGCAAAAATAATTTTAAAATCACATTAGAAGCCTAATTTTACCACTACTGACCTTAATTGTATCACATCCATCAACACAGAGAAACAGACTGATAAAACACCATAAAAAACAAAGACACTGGGGGAGATGTGATCAAGTTACACTTTCAGTGAAGTGATAACTAACTAGTGCTAGAAGAGATATTTGAATAATCTGCCTATATGATGCTCATTGGCAACCTGCAATTCAAATAGAAAAGACAAAGTCCAGTACTTTAAGCATAAGCTTATGCCTAACATGCCTTACTGAACAGCAGTCAGTTTCCCATCAAGTTCTGCTGGACTCAGACACTTCAGGTTCTGCTGACTCAGGTCTCTGTATTCAGTGTGAAAAGATGGAGGATGCAGTTTCATGTTACACTTAAGCAGATTTAACACTGAGCAGACATCAAAAAATAGGCCTGCAGTCATTCACCAACAGGAATAGCGATGAGGGATCTCTCTATTCCCCAACTACCCACTGGAAGTGAGAAATCATTTGTACCAGCTCACACATGGAATACTGCCTACGGAGATGGAAGCAAGGTGATGTTTGTCAAATGTCATTTATACCTAATAATTTCTCTAATTTCAGTCCAATAGTCCATAATGACACTCCGCCGTGGCAAAAAGAAACAAATATTTTGTAAAACATTTCAGAATGGAACAAAAGTCAAGCCAGGTATAAAGACTATCGCGTACACCATCTATTTCCACTCAGTAGTAATCCACCATGGCCTTAGGAAAACTACTGGAAAAGCTGGATTAGGCCTTTTAATTAAACTGCATGTAAGGGCAAACACCTGCTCCATATACCACACTCCTACTGTGGTACTGAAATTCTCAACTAGAAATGGAACAACTGTATTTGTGTAAACCCAAACCAATGATATTCAACCAGATTCACTAAAGAACTTATTTTAAGAAAAGGAGTATTATTTCTAGAAATCCACAGGAAAAAGGAAAGGCTTATTTTTCTTTGGAAACAGAGTACTTTTTCTTATTTAAATATAATAATAGTAATAACAATGACAACACAGAAGTACCTGATGAAATAATTCCATGTCTATTTCAGCTTCTGCCTTCCATGAACTGTCATCTAAATGAAAGTTAAAAAGCGTAATTTATTGTGCATCCATATAAAGAAACTTTAGTGCCTTTGATTGTGTTTGTCAGTTTGCTCTCTACAACTAAACTTTATCACCCAGTGTAAACCCCAGCATCACGCCCTCCTCAGCACCTCAAGCTGTTACTGCTTCCACACTAACCAGAAACATTCTCTTGGAAAATCACTTTTGTTCCCTTTAGAAAGTTCTTGCCAATCAGAAAAACTTCCTCTTCACCCTTCACTGAACAGCTGTGCAGACTTTTCTTCAGGATCTCTGGAACGCCTGCTGGTTGAGCTGCAATTGACAAAAACTAGTCAGAAATCAAGAAAATATCAACATCCAAAACAAAAAGCTTTTACTTACAGGATTATAAAGGAAAGAACTAAATAATTCCTCAGCTCTTCCTTTACTATATCACTAATTTAAAAAGCTTTTCAGACAATAACCATTTCTATTATCTCCCCACTAAATCTGATGGCCTCAAAAATCACACTTAGGGAAATGATCCACTAATAATATTTTCCCTTTTCTCCTGTATTTATTAAATTCCCAAAACAAAACTTTCAATGTTAGAGCTAATGTTCAAGAAACTTTAGTCCTGTAATGTCCTGGCATAGAGAGCAATAAACATATGCATCAGTCTTTAGACACACCTGAAGCACATCTTCAAATCTACTCATTTAGTATAAAGCTTGTTTTGTCCTCCTATGCGAAAGGGTGTAAGTAGTAATTCTGCTGGAATTTTTTCCAATTTTGGTTGTTTTGTTTTTTTGTTTTTTTTTTTAACATGAGATAGCTTCCTGGCTTGTGCAAGAGCTAACCAAGGGCTTTGAGCAACCTGGTCTAGTGGAAGGTGTCCCTGATCATGGCAGAGGGTTGGAAACGGATAAGCTCTAAGGTCCCTTCCAACCCAAACGATTCTATCATCCTATGACTTTCTAGAATTATATATTTCAGTTAATAGAAACTCTTGCAAGAGTCATGTGTGTGTAGCTGGGAATTATAGCAATTTATATTCTATGAACTAGCAAAGAGAATGCAGCTTACAGTTCCACACCCCTGGAAACTTACATGTCTCAGCCAGCAATTCAATTCAGATGATGATTTGCAGTAACACATATTACAGTATCTTTGCTGCAAACTATTTCTATGCTTCTTAAAGCATAATGGTCACGTGTGTCAAATGAAAATTAGCACCAAAGGCAATTTAAATAGACATATATTTTAAAATTATGTACTTTTTTTTATGTCACATTTCATATTTCATAAAGTAATTCCAGCTTCTAATGAAAGTTTCTCAACAACCTTTTCTATTCACCACAAAATCCAAGCGGCATTAAGCTTGTATTTCTGCTTTGCACTTAGATGGCCTACTTTTAGTGTTTATTAACAACATTCTGTGGGCTTACAACACAGAAGAAGATAACACTGTAACATTCCAAATTACCTAATGACCTTTCAGAAAGGGTTTTTCTACAAGTGTTGCAGCAGGTTCCTAAGCAACCATTACATAACTACTAAATATGCTAAAGACACATGAACGTCTGAAAAGCGTAACTGGATTTAGGTTTGCTAGCAAGTGAACAAAACCTATTTAAAACATCGACCTTAAATAAAGAGCCTGCATCTATTCAACATCTTTCCTACAGTTTCAGGAACAGTAATGCAGCTTTGACAGCAATATTAGTGACAGAACACAATACAAGCAGGCCCTGATGAGTGTTATTGTAAACCTCATTACAAGAAAGTAAAGTATACATCTGTAATAAGATGTGTGTAGCAAACAAACCAGGTGTAATGTGCTTGAGAATATGATTTATATAAACGCGTAATTTCATAAACAACATTTTATGCCATATGGATCAGCCAGTATGTACATACTGGCACAGTTTGGTTGGCTAAGGTCTGCTGGAAATCACTGTAACTTCAGTGTAAGTTAAGAAGCAGAAGCACAGAAGCCTTTGAAAAGCCTTAAGAATTCCCCTCTCAACCTTCACATCATGATTAGTTTTACCTACACTATTACTCAAAGACACGAGTCTAACCAGGGTATTTTGTTTCTTGGTTTTAGGTGTCCAGCAATGGAGATGATATAAAATTCCTGAGTAATCTCTTGGCAACTTACACAATTAGGAAGAATTTCTTATCAACTGACCAAACCCCAGCTTGCTAAAAACTAAACCAATTTCTTTTTCTTTTTCTTTTTTTTTTTTTTTTGGAACTTTGTTTATAGAAGGGTAACTTTTATGTCCTTCTTTCCTTCTTCCTTTTCTTATAATGGCCCATAGCACATCATATATTCCACTTTTTACTCACTGCCCATATCTCAAAATACAGCTACTAATGTTACAGGTATAAATGGCTCCATTCAACAAACAGAAGACTACAAGGGACCCTCATAAGCCAGTACTAGAATGGCTTTACCAACAAGCTGAGCAGAATTTGCATCAAATACAGCTTTTTTAGTTGAACAGCCTATCTTTAAATTTTCTAAAACATCTCAGACACTCAGCTTCTACCTACAATAGCAAGTTTTGGATTATTAAGTGCTTAAGAAAACACCAGATGATTTCTATTCCCATTTCTGCTATGATTTAAATAACTTTATCCTTAACCAGTAAATTAATGATACAAATAAAATGTATGCAGATAGATATCTTGCAGATTTTATAGAAAATGTTTTTTTTCTTAAATCTGAAAATTACTGTCAGATACTATAATGCTGCACTGACTGGAATGGAGCTACAGAGACAACCATAGCGCTAGTAAATGTACTTACATATTTTCCAACAACGCAAATGCCTACATCTGAGAGCTCCACCAGTTAAAAAAAACACTGGGAAAAGAAAGATTTAGCAAAAACTGGCAGGAGAGGAAAAGAGAGGGAGGGGAACACCAAGTTCTGGGAGAGCACACCAAAAGTCAAACTACTGCCTAAAGCAGAGAACAAGCTGAGGAGAGGAGAAGAGCCCCCCCCTGCACCAGCAGTGGCACGTCTTTGGTTATCAGCTTTATCAGTGTTTCTGCTGGGTTCCTGCTCCACCTGAGTCTTGCACAGGGATTCTCTGCAAGAGCAGAAGACGAAGGAGGGATGGGCCACATGCCACATCTGCTGAATCGCCTGCTGCCTGCAGCACTGGAACCGCATGGTGGTAGCTGAAGTGGAAGCTCACATGGTTTTAATTATCTTCTCTTCCAATCTGTTCTTTCACTGGCAACAAAGGTGCAATTTCTGATGAGTCGAATAGGAGCCCTGACACAATAGGTACTGACAGGGTTTAGAAAAACAAAAAATCCACCAAAACCAGGAACTTCTTATATAATGGAAAGAACACAACACAAGGAGTTTGCATAACCACAGTATGCTTCACACATGTGGAGAAAAAGCTCTATCTTCTTGTTCATCGAGAAATATCTGTAACCCCATTAACAACTGTATTAAACATATTTCCCTATTTTTTCTCTTTTGCAGATGAGCAGAATTCCATGTAACTGGAAGCTGCTACAGACTCTACAGGCACATGCAGCCCTCTCTGGTTTAATTTTCCCTGTTGCCCAGCATAACCAAACCAGTCAGCACAGCCATCTGCGCTCAGTGCTAAATAGAGCATTTTAATAAAGAGCCATAAAATGTTCCATTCTCGCACTGAACCAGAACAGATTCCGGCCTCTGACCCAGCGAACTACCACAACTGTAGAGAACCATGCTCACTAACTCATTAGAAGTCTTTTCGATCACTGAAAGCTGCCAGATGAATGTCACAATACAGAATAGATTAAAACTTGCGTCAAAAAATCATATCTAAGTTTAAAAAAAAAGTACAAAAAAAATCTGACTGTTTAAAAGGCAAAGATTCATTTAATAGAAGATGAGGAAATTCACAACTACTTTTAAATACTGGTCAGTCATTTATCTAACATCCCACCCCAAATAAAAATTAATCCACATTATCTTAGCCACAGCAGTTCTAAAATAGTCATGGAATTACACTGGGGTGGGCTTTTTTCCCTGAGGCATTTTATGGCAATCACACTAAAATTCAGAGTCCAATAATACCAACTTTTTGATACTTACTGCACAAAATTGGGCAAGAGGGTGTCTGAAGAGTCAAAGTTGAACCATCTTTGCGAGTGATGTTAACACGAAATACCAGCCTAGCACGTGTGCTTTTTTTCTTCGAGCCAGCAATCCCTATCCTAGCTTCAACATCAGCATTTCTTAGCTTCAGTATTCCCACACAATCAACTCTATCAACACAAAACAGTGGAAAGTTTAATAGAGTTCAATATGTTCAGCATCTTTAATAGTCTTTCAACTAGTTACATAGGCTGTAAGTCAAAACTCTGGAAGTAATTACTGAAATAGCCTATTTTTTTTTTATTTTTTTTTTTAAATGAAATCTCTACCCAACCTTTCCCACTACATCGTTCACTTTTCAATTAAACCTTACATAACTTGGATGAGGGACTCTTCATCAGGGACTGTAGTGATAGGACAAAGGGGAATAGGTTTAAACTGAAACAGAGGAAGTTCAGGTTAGATATTCGGAAGAAGTTTTTCCCTGTGAAGGTGCTGAGGCGCTGGCACAGGGTGCCCAGAGAAGCTGCAGCTGCCCCATCCCTGGCAGAGCTCAAGGCCAGGTTGGACACAGGGGCTTGGAGCAAGCTGCTCTAATAGAAGGTCTCCCTGCCCATGGCAAGGGGCTGGGGCTGGAGCTGGAGGAGCTTTAAGGTCCTTTCAACTCAAACCATTTTATGATGGATTATGGAAGGAAAGAATAATAAAGCAGTACAAATAAAACAGAAAATGCAATATAACAAGTCATTCTGGTTAGCATTCAGTCTACAATCACAGGTCCTCATTCTTCTATTCCAGGGGCTAGATCTGGGTCTAGTAGGATTATTACTACAAAATATTCTGCATTTCCTTTAAGTATGGTAGAAGAAAAGTTACTGTAGTCATATTACATTTTACGCTCAGTGGAACTTGGAAGTGATAGCTATGTCATAACTGTGGCCCTCTGGGAAATGTCTACAGGGCCACGGTGAGAGAGAGGCAGTGCTAACTTCCAGACAGGCATGCTGGATGCAAAATTACTTCAAACAAAAGAACAAAAACTCCAACCAAACACAGCATGACATGTTAAGAAGAATACTGTAATTTTACCAGGATTTCAGGCTCTACATTCAAAAAGTACACGGACCATCTGATATCTAGTCTGAGTACAACAAAGTTTTGTCCTGCCTATAACCAATAGCTAGAGAGCAGAGAGGAGGGAAAAGTGTGATTCAGAAGGTGGCACTGACATTACCATCAATAGAGAGGTGCCACAGCGTCACTGAAATACCAGGAAGATTTCTTTTGAGACATCAAGATTTCTTACAAGAGAACAGCCTAAGCAAAACTTTGCTTCCCAGTAATTCCAAATTCATCTTTCTAGCATCTCTATATTTACATGGTTTTACATTAACACTTGAGGAGAATTATAAAATTACTCTCCAAGAGGCAGTTTTCAAATTTATCATGGGAATATATTTTACCTCAAAAAATAAAACTGATAAGAGTTTATTAACAAACTGTATTATCCTACTTGAGAAGGGGACACTAACAATTAAGTAAACATTTCTTCTCTTGAAACAAGACAAGCTGCCAAGCAAAGAGCGGCAGCTTTCAATCACATACCCATTGAAAAGAACATATTCTACTAAAAAGAATTATTTGAAAAAAGATCAATTCCTTTCTGTATCCTAAGACACATGCAAAAAGCTTATTAGGAAATCACTTGTATCTGAAGTTTGCATATGATCCAGCAATTCTTACTTGTTAAAAGACAAGACAACCAAAAGAATCACCAGCTAGCTCATAATTCACCTCATGATTGCACACGCACATTACTGATCAAACACAACAAGCAACTAATGTAACAGTTAATTGATAAAAGTTTAAGGAAGACCAGGTTAAGAATTAAATAAACTAAACAAATTGAGAATGTGATTTAAAAGTTTTTCTTATACCCACACCTTCACTAAGTACCTGGTGTGTTCCAAGATGTTCAGACTTCTAACTAGTAACCCACCCAATCAAAAAAGGAAAATCAGTTTCTGAAAACAAGCTAATAAATTAATTATTTAATTTTTTTTTACAAAAAAAAAAAAAAAAGCTACTCACGCAAGTGTCATATTGTTGCTTGGGTCCAGTCCAACCTCAATAACAGTAGTCCCCTCTATATCCACTTCTTTACAGGGAGTAGTGTTTCTCCCAGTAACTCTGCAGGCCTGGTAGAACCCGTGCGGCTTCACTCGACCAGAGTCATTACCCACAAATACCTGCAGCACCACCGGCTCATTGTGACCTTCCAGCTGAAACACAGCAACACAAATCAAACATTTCAACAGAACAACTCTTAATTAAAACACAAAACATTTTATGCAGCTGAATTTGAAGTATATCAGCTCCCAGTGTTGCTGAAAACAATCCTAAGGGCAGAAAGAACACAAATTTTTCATCTAGTTTATAAACAAAATGCTAACTTTTATCTTTTGCCATTCGTTCTTTCATTAAAAGACATCCATTTAACAAACAGGTAAAATTTATTTTTACTGTGATGTAAAAGAAGTCTTGAAGTAAATCTGGGCATCCTATTACGAAGTAATTTTATTTTTGTTAGGTGGTAGTAGTTAAGAAAAATATTCCTGAGTAAAAAGAAACATGAGGTAACTGCCAGATTCCCATGTGAGAGAGATTTCTTTGCCCGCATATTCAAAGAGGAGATAAAACCAGTATTTGCAATGTTTTCATTAAGCCACAATTGTTGTTAGAGAATTTCTGGGTGCCAATGTTACATTTCATCCTAGGCCTGGAAGCCCAGTCAAAATTTACAGAAAGAAGCTCAAATTTTATTAGTAAGGAGATGCAAATGAGAGGAGAATCCTCCAAAGGACCTTTTAGAGGATTTATCCCTGTCAGCTTAGAAAATTAAGTTCTGAAGTTCTCAGCAAGTTTGGAAAAGGGAAAAATGAGCAAACACTGGTAAAAACAGAATGCTACCCATGTCCAAAAGGAACAATAAGCAATGAGGTGGGTGTTCTGACCATTACAGATGGGCAAAGCTAGATCTCTGCAGGTGGCCAACTGACAGGCTTCCAAGTAGGGAACAAGGGCTAATAGGCAGGACTCCTAGCAGATCGCTCAGGAGCTAAGAAAGCACAAGTGAAGAGACCATGAAAACAGCCTATGAGAGGACTTAAGTTCACCAGGCGGTCAAAAGGCAGTGGGAAGTAAAGGGTACTCTGATATTCTACCATTTACATGGAAAGCTGAATGAACAGTCTTTGTGTCACATCACCAAGGCCTCCTTGGCCAG
Organism: Psittacus erithacus; assembly: GCA_009867235.2. Classification (NCBI taxonomy): domain Eukaryota; kingdom Metazoa; phylum Chordata; class Aves; order Psittaciformes; family Psittacidae; genus Psittacus; species Psittacus erithacus. Next base: position 15,181 of record WYDI02035361.1, read on the forward strand.
AAAGAACATTGTCACAGCTAAGTAGTGCTGCTTTTCTTTGTGGTGCCCTTGTTAGAAGAAGGTACGAACAGTGTGCAAGAGTATCTCACATCATCTGGGTGGCAACTGCTCCAGCTTTGAGATACCATTAGCAAGACAACATGAAGATGTTACTGATGGCAGGATACCTCTGATGACACTCTGCGTTCAGGATAATCTTTCTTTTGCCAACTAAGTCACTTAATTAAGGTTTTTTTATACAATTTTCATGTTGCATATTGATTGTAGTCTCTCTAGTTCTAAGTCATCCAGTAACATGGCTTTCCTTGGATCACAGAACCTCCTCTTTCTCCTCAGCCTACTTAGGAGTGACGCATCTAAATGGCTGCCCATGCTGCCAGAGAAGAGCAAGCACCAGATCTCTTCTGAACTAGCAGCATTTTTACATTCTTCTTCCCCATCTTTAAAACAAACCCAAAAAACCACAAACCAAAAGCCCTCTTGTCCTTTACAGATTTGTCATCACTAGCTCAGATTTCCTGAAGATCCACTGACTCATTTTGTCTGTCCAGCCCTGGCAGACTTCTATATGCAGCATATGAACTAGTTTACCTACTGGTAAGGCAAGCTTGAGCTTTCAGGAATTCACTAACATAAGACTCTTCCAAACAAGAGTTTTCACTGACAGGTACTAAAGGATGACTTGGAAAGGAATTAAAACGAAATTCAGATGAACAAAGACCCATTAAAAAATTTCACATAAATAAGCACTATATCACCATAGCAACAGAATGACATGAACAGATTCTTTTCTTATGAAACTTAACTGGATTTCTACATTTCTGAGGAACAGAATTTCTACATCTGTTCTGAGGAACAGGTTTCTACATTTCTGAGTGAAGTGTTGGAAATGTTTCTAATGCTGTCAAACAGGACTTTAAGGATAAGTATACTTCTATACTCTGTCAGCAGTAGTCAGCACAAATTTTAAGGGCTTTATCATAAACACTGCTTTGTGGACCTGTAAATTAGATTGGATTAAGAACTTATTTACTGCTTTCTCAAAGCGTCATGATTAATAAAAAATAGAAAAGGAAATGTCTTTTCCCCTTCTTATTTGTGTAACAGATACAGTTGTCTACTTGCTCTACCTGTTGGCCACACTCAATCCAATATGACCTGGATGACATTCGCCTCTGTTCCAATAAGCATGCAGTGCCAGCCTGTACTGAGTTCAGTGTCGTGTCCCCTCCCCCCCCCATTTATACTCTTGCCACTGCAACTTCAGCGATCGTGTTTGACATCAGTTCTTCTGTTTGTTCCTGTTTAAGTCAAGTAAAGCATTACTCCTGGCAAGCCCCTCTACCATTTGCATCAGGAAGCTTTCACAAGCACAGTCCTCAAGTTGTTTGATTGCTTCTACCAGCCTATGTAACCCTGCAGATGGACAGATGCCTGAAACCTTCCACAGTCAGAGAGGTCTGTATGCAGGAGAATCCTGCATCATCTACTGTCTTCTCAGACAGGAAGTCTGTAACAGATACCAAAACATTATCCCTAACTTCTTCCCTCCTCTGGTCTCCAATTTCTTGCCCGAGATCTGTGCAGTCAAGGAGCATCTCATGATACATGACTTCTTCTCTTCTTTCTGAACAGCTGGTACATATCCATGACTGCATTTCAGACCATACCCCAAGTCTCCGTGACTCCAGTCAAGTCACAGCTCTCTGACTATGCAAGCGAAAAAACAAGACCTGCAGATTCACACTCTGGGCATTAATGTGCAAGCACTAGCAGACAGCCTTTGAATGTCACCCTTCTGAGCAGGAAGGCAAAAGATCTTTTTGTAGCCTTCTTCCTCATTTTTCTTCTCTATTTGTAACTCCTACTTTTCTTCTGGGCTTTGGTCCCCATCCTCTGCAGAACTTACAGTAAAGCCCTCTGGCACCAGAGGCTGGCAAGCCTCACCACCAACAGCTTTCCCCCTCTCTGAGCAAGGTGAATTATATCAGTCATCCTTTTCTTTTCTCCAAATGAAGCAGGATGAACAAAGAAGCTAAATGCATGCTGGAGAACCAGCTATACAGCCAGAGCCTGGATTCCTGACAGCATCTACTCCGTCCAGGTTCTTCCTGTGATCAGAAGGATTGAGGGCCCATTCAGACATACATGCTGCTCATTCCTGCCTCAGATCAACTGACCAGCAACACCTAAAGATATCAGGTCTATACAGGGAACAGGCTGCATTTGTTAAGTTAAGTGAAGTTACAGCATTTCACTATCCTACTTTTGCATGCTTCAAGTATCTGTCTATGAGAGAATTTCTGCAACTGTAGTCTAAAGGGACATGCATCACAGATTATACATCACTGCCTTGACATAAAGCTTCCTTCCTCCTGTAACTGTGATGCAAATAAGACCTCTTGGTACCCGCAAGAAACAATAATCTATACAGCAAAGAGACTGCAAAGTCTCCCCCCTCCCTTTAAAAACAGAGATTATTGGTCTTTTGCACCAGTTCCCATTCTACTAAAGCATCACTTGGGAAGGAGTCACCCAACACTAAGCAGCCTACCTTGACTGTTGGAAAACCTTGCTGTGTCCGGTCTTTCACTGAGCCTCGGCTGCCTTCAGTCAGGTAACGAGCCCTGTGCTGGGTTTCTGGCTGTACCACGATCTTCAGCTCCTTCCCCTCACTCTTAGTCGGATACTGACCACACAACATTGGGGTCTTCTTCCCTCCAGCTCCTTTCTGGTTCTCTGATGCTCTGGGAAGTCAAAGCAGGACATTAAAAAGATGTTATAAGCAATAAAAACAAACTAAATCACAGAAAAGCTAAAAAGATAAAGAGTGTATAATAACAGATAAATGATTTATAGTTGAGAGAAAACTTTGGAATTCTCTTTCTGACAGAGAAGGAAACCTGCAAGATGAAGAGGAACAGTGCTTCCCAGCCTCCTCCATCCAGTGCAAATAGGAACTGCTTTTCAGAGAGTAAACATAAAGGAAGGGAAAAGCAATTAGCATTAAACTATGTTAAACAGAAGAAGGCTTAAAATCTGCTTTGTCACAGTATATAAGACAGCCTGGTATTGGATGAATATGCTGGTTTGCTTCTGTAACAAATATATATACACGTAAACACACATACTGGATGGATTTAAGGTTAAACAATAATTCTTTAAATAGGAAAACAGCCTCATGCCTGTCTTCACCTGAACTTGCATATCCATGCATACTCAAACACAAATTTCTGTCAAAACAGATTGATAAACTGATGATTAAACCAAATTAGTTATTGTAAAAAGCTGTGACAAAATTGCACCAATCTGAAATCTGCAGCACATGCAAAAAAGACTGGTTTGTTCCAGGTGTGTACCTTAAGATATATCTTGTGTTCAGTTCCATAATTAAAACCTGAATGAAGAAGCCCTCCAAAGTATAACACTGTGTGATCCATTTTGTATTCGCTTTAAAGCACAATGGAAAATAACTCATGATCTTATACCAAACAGGTTTGCATAATGAAGTTTAATAACCTCATTTAACACCAGCAAAGGTAAACATGCCATGGCAAATGGTATCGGCAGAAAAAGGGCTCAATGGATCTATGCAAATGTAATATTCTTCTTTACTACCAAAACATAGTTTCTAACAGCTAATGATTCTGAAGAAAGCAGTTTAAAATAACAGGTGTGAATTGCTTAAAAAGCAAATCCTGTTTCAATGTGCAACACACAGAAATAATTTATCCAGGATTTTAATTCTTGAGGAGGGGAGTGAAAGAAATGCTTTTTCTTCAAAGTTGTCTACTGAGAGCTTTGCCTCTGCAAGAGTTTTCCACTGACCTGAAGGCTGGGGTAACCCATAGTGCTCTCATTCCCAATTACCTGATGATTTATACTAACGAACATTATCAGCACCTTCCCTACAACTCCTATTGTGCAATGAACAGCACAAGACCACATGGTATGCAAACACTTCCAAGTTATTCCCCAGCCTTGCACAACCTGTCCCAGCATTTTTCATAGCCTGGTTTGGGCCGGAAGGGACCTTAAAGCTCCTCCAGCTCCAACCCCTGCCACGGGCAGGGACACCTTCCACTAGAGCAGCTTGCTCC
>WYDI02035362.1:0-27366 GCA_009867235.2 Psittacus erithacus
TGCTCGTAGGGTCCCCGAATAGGTTGGGTGAACACCCTCCGACTTGGTGGGGCTGCCTAGGGAGGGCAGGCGGGTTGGATACAAGGGTCTCGTCCTTCTTGGGAAGTGGGTAGACTGGTCTCCCTGACCTCTATCAGTGTGGTGCTGCTCGTCGAAGGGTTCCTGAATAGGTTGGGTGAGCATCCTCCAATTTGGCAGGGCTGCCCAGGGAAGGCAGACGGGTTGGATACAAGGGTCTCGTCCTTCTTGGGAAGTGGGTAGACTACCTGGTATCTTAACGTGACACCTTCACTGGCTGTCATGCCTCAAGGGCCACAAAAACCCACACAGAAGCAAGGGAGAGTGACAGTGGTTTATCTACAGGATTTGTGTCCTGTTTTTTTTGTCCTGTGAAACTCAAGACAGGCAACTGTGTACGAGTACTCTATGGGGAAAATGGCAAACAGACCTGAAATCAGTGCAGTGGACCCACTGTCCTGTCTGTATGTCTGGGCTTCCTTCAGGTAGGGTTTCCATGTCTTTAGTGTTCTGTAGACTGCAGACAAAATGCAGATAAAGGCAAATACGTACCTGCATTTGAGTGAGGTGGGCGTGCTCACTCTTGGGATATTTCCTCACTGTTTCCTCACTGCTTTTGCATTTCTGATAATTCAGCAGAAGTGTTTTGCTCAACTGATAGTGTATGAACTTACAGCCATCAGTGGACCAATGGGAGGTGAATATGCAGCATAAATTAAAGATCTCCTGCCATGTTATTACATTAGAGAAATTAAAAGTAATATGAATGTTATCTTCTACAGATAATTAGTGCATAAAATATACAATAGGCAAAGTATTCATCTGAAAATAAGCACTGTTCCCAAAGGCAGTAATACTGCTAAGCAGAGACATTAGTAGTGTGTGTCAAAACCACATTTGAATTTCAAATGTCTTTTAGGAAACATCAGTATGTTATTCTTCTTTTGCCTACCCTACTGATGACATGACCTTTTGTAGTTCCCATGTAGAAGCAGAGAAGAAAACAGTTATTCATGAGTAGTAGGGTAGGAACACAGCAATTAAAGCTGAATGCAATTCTGAGCTATTGAAAATATATAAAAAAATTGCCCATACATTTTAGTTCCAATGGTAATCTGATCTCTGTGTCTGTTCAAATGGACAGCCTGTTTTCCTTCCTCAACAAGTCTTACAAAAAAATAACCTTTCCTGTCAATTTCTGCTTTTCAGTGTGCATTAAGTACCTTTAATTTTCAGTTAAATTCCTCTTTATTCACCTGTTCTGAAGAGGAGATATAAACACTTATAAAATGTAATTATAGAGACATTTAATTGCTGTATAAATAAATGCTTTTGAACATAGACACAAGAGTTCTCCATGTGTTTTAACTATAAAATTCATCTTCTGCTGAGTAAATGTAACTGGCTGGGAAGTGAACCAGTGCAAAGTTAGCAGAGCTTTGGAGATGGTTATAAATCTGGCAGTGACTTCTAGCAGAGATTGTAACCTTTATGTTGTTTAGGACTGCTCTAGTCTCATTGCTAACCCCATGTCAGGGATGCTGAATGTTTTGCTGCAGCACAGTGAAATTTAGAAATGCCAAGTTTTAAAGTAAATAGTGTGAATGAGAAGAATAATTACTTGTATGAGCAGAGAAGATAAAGAAGATAAACCTTTATGAATGTGTTCAAACAAGTCAAAAGCCTCATGAACTACAGTTGCCAGGACAGGGCTGTGCTTCTGGAAGAGTTACGATGTATTGATTACTAGCATTTCCTACATGAAAGATTTAGGGGAGCCCAAACCTTGATGTATTCTGTCTCTCTCTTAACTGATCTTTCTGTACTGTTTGATCTGTTCTTCTCTGCTCTTTGATTTGGCAAAGATAAGTGTGTGCGCGTACAAACACAACATCGTTTAATTACAACTCAGAGTAAACGGTGGATGTGCATGTACATAAACACACACATGCTGTCCTCAGTGGCATTTAATTACCACCCAGAGCAAACAGTCTTTCAGTTTTCTCTGTCCTGGGGTACAGAAGGAATGATTTCTTCTTTCTGTTTGTTTTAGGGGCAGTAGGCTAAGTATTTCTCTGAAAGATGTCATTTCATATCTGACTACTGAATGGAACGTAGAAACATAGAAGAAGTGACTGTGAAAATTAGAAATTCATTACACTTTGCTGACATTTAAATATTCTGTGTGTCTCCTTTGTATCTTGCTAATATGTTTGACATTTATGTATACAGCATGATAATTAAAAATTTCATATACGATGCTACAGAAATGTACTGCATATTTATTCTTGCATGTGGACGTACACTTTCATCTGTGTGTACCTAGCTTTCTGATTTTGTTATTTGTTTTGGATTTTCCTAATTTTCTTACAAAAAAGTATTAACAGAAAGAATAAATATAGTCTAGCTCTTATGAATTGGAATGTTGTTTGGGCCATTGAGATGGATAAAGAGATCTCTGTCAGTTTACCAGTAAATAGGTGTTTAAAGTAGAGGACCAAAAATAAGATTAGAAAGTGATCACTAATTGGCATCCTGTTGGTTGACTCAGCAAGAGGCTACTGAGACAGAAATAATATTTATGCAGTGTCTGGGTACCACTGTAATGAAAATGAATAATGACTGAGCTGCCTTCTCATCCTTGGAAGTGGTCCTTCCACTCCTGGGTTGGAAGCATGTTTGTGTATCAGCTGTCCTCTGGGGTATACCTCAGCTGTAAGTAAGTAATAGACTTCAAGCTGCATAACCTTTTATCCTTGCTGAAATATTAATTATTTTAACATTCCAAACTGTGCACAAAGGAGTACAAATACTAGTTGTTGAGGAAGGGAGGAGACTGTAAGAGAAGACCTCTGAAGTTGCCATACAAAGTGAACTTACTGCAGTTTTGGTTACTTGTGTGTCTCTTTATCTGTTTCCTTGGCCTGTGCTTTTTCTGTATACCTAGGTAAGAGCTTAGAGGCAGTTTTCTGTTGATGGCATCAAAGACAGGGAATCAATTGCCCAGATTTTCCCAGAGGAAGCTGTAACGTCTTACAGTCTTGCCCTTTCAGAACTATCAGCATTTAGGAACAGCAGTGCTTAAAAAATGAAAGATCTTTGCTTTATTTTTCCATGCTGAAGTTCTGTTTTCAGCTTAGAGAAGGAGAACACACCTGAGGCCTTAAAGATACCTCATAGCTACACCACCCAGCACAGGTATCAACTAGCAGGGGTGTTCTTATGTTAATCCTATGGGCATCTCTGTTGTAAGAATCCTAACTGATGATTTTAGACAGCGAGGAGGAGCGCGCTTGAATTCCGCACTGGTCTAAAATCACTGTGAATTATTCCTGAGCTAAAGTTGGTAAATTTTATTTGCTTTCACATTTTTAGTGGCTGAACCAAATATTTTGCAAGAAACAAAACCAGCATTGAACTGAAACAGCAATTATAGAATTGTTGGCAAAACAATGTATAAGGCTTTGCTTTTCAGCCTAAAATATTTGCCAGCCCAATTAAAACTAAGTGTTTTCCAGACTTTTTTAAAATTAGGTGAATTTTGAAATGAAAACATAACATTATGAGAATATTTAGACATGAAACATTTAAATGTCAAAAAAATAAATATTTCACTTTGATTTAGTCTGAAACTTTTGCTCTCACATTTTTCCAGCTTAGCCTCTTGGTCAGATAAGACCTCAAATAATAATTGTTTTTAGTCATGACCTCCTTTCTACTCCTGCACTCCCCAACTATCCCCAAGACACACTTAATTTTTCCTGCAGCTTGCTGGCTGTATTATTACTGATCCCATTGATTTCTGCGAATGTTCCTCTGCTAAGTGGATGTCATCTGGAGGAATGACATTCTCTTCACTGAGATTTTCAATCAACTGCAGTTTTACTGACTTCTCAAGAAAACTCAGTCCATTTATTTCCAGGATGACTGCATGAGAAGTGATATGGACAACCCCCTCCCTAAGTACTGAAAGTAGGAAAATCTAAGAGGTCTATATTCATTTGTTCATATTCTAGTTCTCAAAATGGATTAAAAATCTAAAGCATGTATTATTTTTAGGCTCATAAAGAAAAGCACACATGCATAATTCAGGATACAGTAGAACCATGCTCTGTGGCTTTCATCTAAAATAAATGTAGCTATTTCTTCATCCAGGGCATTTCTCACCATCTGGTTATTACAGTAAATTTATATGCTATTATATGATGTATATAGTAAAAGCAAAATATGTCCTTCTATCTGATAAGTAGTCTAAAAGCCTTTTTTGTTTCTTTTGCTGTAGTAGTTAGAAATTCTGCTGTTGCAGACTTGGATTAAAATTATTTAACTTTGGAAGAAGTACTTAATGAAGAGTTTCCAAAATTAAGTTTCAGGCAGGGAGGTATCAGTGCAGAGGATGAGAGAAGGTGCCATATAAAGCTGTTAGTCATACCCCAAGTACAGCAGTGACTATGTTGCTTAGTGGTGTTTCCTGTCATTTGCTCTAGAAGACTTCTGTGTATCTGTTAATCATCATTCCTCATTTTAAATACAAAGTCTCTCTGCTTTGATCTCCTTGCTCTCCCACAGCCCTGCCTAACGTAGCTGTTAGGCAGTGTTTCACAGGCCAAAATTATTTGTCAAAAAATCCAGACAAAGGATTGTCTGCCCACAAATTTCTTATTTGCATATTCATCTGGGCATATTCATGGTTCAGGCTTGGCTTTTCTTTCTTGTCCTTCCATTAAAACCTTCTGCTGAGCAATGAACTCATTGCAGCACTTTTCCTCTCTCCATTTCTTCTGGAATCGGCTGTGTAAATCACTGAAATGGCATCACTGATTGCTACAGTCTTGTAATGTAGCTGGAACCTTTACAGTGATTAATCTTTGGATCTGCTCAAGGTCTCCAAATAGGAAAGGAGAAATAGTTTGAATTGTATAGAAGTAGTTTTGCTGTGAGTTCTCAACACTGCTTGAAGTTCACTGACTCAGTTTTGCAGCTGATCAAGATTAGCTATGATGGATTTATTTTTTTTATCCACCTATCCAATTAATTCTGTCTCTCAGTGATGCATGGGAAAGATAAGACCAGAGTTTTGTTGGTACATTCAGACCCTGCAGGTATATTTTACTGATATCCAAAACGGATTTTGTTGCAAATCGAAATCTCGCAAGAACAACAAGGGATAAACGACTTCTCTAGAAGATTGAATTTTCTCCAGTAAAGGTCTTCCAAACACCTCTAAGCCTAACAGAGAGGAGGAAGGACTAGCAGCTGTCTCTGTCAGATAATCCACAAAATGTTGTGGTAAAATGCCTGTATGATTACCTCTGTGTTGGAAGGTAATAATGAACTAAGGGAATGGAGTAATTTTCAACTGTGTAATTTTCAACAACCTCACAGCCAGTGGTAGCTGTTGAAAACCTTTCTGACATGCCAGTGTGGTGGGCAGTGTCTGCTGCAACCACAGTGGCATTAGCTCCAGTCACTGCTAATACACTTCTGGTTTCACAAGCATTTGAAATAACCCTTTAGTGTGCCACATGTCTGGAACTAAGTCATCTCCAAAACAGAACACTTAAAAGACAGACTTAAAGACCTAAAATTCTCATCAGAGCTATAACCAACGTCCTTTACTTATTTGTCAGAAGTTTTAAAAACATGTAAATGTATTCCCCCATTTCCTCTGCCTGCTAAGTGAAAAGAATCCAGACTTCCATTGCCAGTAAAGGAGAGAGGGGGAAACTGGATCTGAGGCAAACAAAAATGTTTTGGTGAAATAGGATTAGCTCTTAAATCTCAAAAAGCTGGTGGAGTCATGCAAAACAGAAAAGAGAGGTTTAGCCTGCATAGAAACAGAATCACGAGTGCAATATCATTAGACTTTCACTCGTGACGTTTGGTTGTTCTTGTAGACAAACCTGAGAAAAGAAGTACAGTAGTTTCTGTAGGTAAGGAGCTCAATTTCCTTAGCTTTTTGCAGTACATGAAATGCAGTAACTGCAAGGGGGATGAAATGGGAGTATGGTAAATGCTCTTCTAATCCGGATGCATGTGTATTTCCTTTAACAAGTGAGTTCGTATTTTTTTATGTAGGGGAGTGGGCTGTGTTTTGTGGCTGTATCAGCAGGTGCCGCATGTGTCACTGCCTGAGTTTCACAACTAGCTCTAAGAGAAGGACAAGGCATGGGGAAAATTGTGAAGATCTGCAGTTAGTAAAGTCTGATCTTGGGGAGAGGTACTACAGAGAATGAGGTTTGTTTGTATATAAGAACTGCACAGTCCCTTCCTTCATTGTCTTGCAGACCTCTTTGAATAATTGTCCACATCCACAGTGTGTGTTGAAGGTTAGAGCCTTCATAGCCATCAGCACCTGCAGGGTGGTTTGTGTTCATTACGCTCTGCACAAGAAAGCATAAAGTATATAGTATACTTCTTGGGGCTCAGTTGCTCTCATTTGCTGAATGAGTGCTGTTTGCATTTGGACAACAGGAATGTTTTGCCTTAGCAGGTTGCCTGTAGTTCTCTTAGTGTTTTTAAAAACCTGAGGCTTGCCTGGAATAAAGTCTATTGCTTCAGTTCATTCAAAGGAGGCATAAAAAAAAGTAACATTTTGTATCCTGGGTTAATGCTGCATGTCCAAATCCCTCAATAAAAGACAGAGGTGGTCAGTTGTGTTGGAACCTGGCTAGCAAATGAAATTATTCCAAATCAGGTTCCAATGTGGTAGAAGTCTGAGGGAGTTCAAGTGGCAAATCCCCCATGGAAGGCTCTTTCAGAAAGAAAATTCTCCTGGTGCTGCCTACGCTGTCTCTTTGCTGAGGCTTTTGGCAGCTTTTGAAGGCACTCACATTATGTGCAGGATCAGAGATCAGACAAAATATGGATGGGGTCAGTGGGAGTGGTATCAGAACAAGCATCTTGTTCTCTTATCACTTCTTTGCACTTGAACTTTTCCCAGCGTAACCTGGCTGTCTACACTGCATGTGTAGGGTTTGTGTGCTGCTAATCATTCAGCTCTTCAGCACCATTCTGGAAAGATCCCTCTGTGTGAATTGATCTCAGTACTCTGAGATATTTCAGGTATGGTAGTTCTGCAGTGCACAGTCATCTCTTCTTCAGCCTCTTGTCTCTGAACTTCAGAGAGCTGAGCTATAGCAGGTGTATTTTGCTCTTTTTCATGATCCTATTTCAAAGTGTGAGTGAATAAGGAACATTCTGGTCAAAACATGTCTCAGTTGGGGTTCCTAAAACACAAGAAAAATATGAGACTAATGAAGTAAGGAGCAATTCCTGCATCAACATTGTCATTGAGAAAAGGATGTTTAAGTGTTGCTGTGCTTGGGGTTGGTTTTTTTGGTTAAAATTTGGTTTCTTGGTATTAGTATACAGGAGACCATCTTTCTTAGCAAACCTGCTTCAATCCAGGGAAAAGTAAACCTCCTTAAATCACACTGTCACCTAAGCCAAGCGATGTATTAAATCCCAAGATGAAAAATGGTAATACTTAGCAGCATCAAATGCTTCCTAGGTACTCTTCCATGACAGTCTGTTGTCTTTCTGGCAAGTAGGGACATAATGATTCCCTTCCTTTGCCTAATAGGTTGTACTTGGATTTCAGTCCACTTCCAATTTGACAAAAGTCTACATGATAAAAAATACTCCTTGTGTGCTTTCTCCTGTGTCTGCGGATACAATTTTCACTTGCACTATAAAGGATTCAACACTGGTGCTTTTCATCCATGCTCATTAATGTGAAGGAAATAATGTTCTGATGGGATTGTGATTTGTTTTTTTCCTGGTACATTGTACAGTGTTCTCCTAAACTATTTGAAGCTCCTATGCACAGCTTCTTGTAGTGTTCCAGTTATATTCTTAATAATCTCTGTTGCCTTGTCTTTATGCTGACAGCTGGCCCATAGTGGATAGAAGCTAATGTCTTCTAAAATAAGCTCAGCAGCTTTTCTTCCAGAGGCAATGAAAGTTAATGGTGTTCTCTTCTGAAACCCAAGGTAGCTTCTGGATGATGTTGAATGGAGTCCAGGGAATGGATTCATCATCATCTGACTGCTTGTATTTCAGTGATATAATTTTTGTCAAATCTAATTTCTGGGAGAGATTTTTTTTGTTTCCCTTTTTCATTAGAAGCAAAATACAAATATAAAAAAAATAGAAGACAAAAGGGATTGAGGCAGTGTGGTTGAAGGGGAAAAAATGTTTTCTCTGGTTAATAATTCTTACAGAAAGGTAAGTCAGCTTAAAGGAAATCAGTGTTGCGTTGCTAAATGAATGTTTTATTTAAATAAAGTAATGCCACCAGCTACAAATCATGTGGTGACTGCCTTGAACATTCTTCTCTTTGGGTAGACATGACTGACTTATGAAGGCAGAAACGGTTTATTTTCATTGATCCCATAGTACTGACCTCAAGCTAAGTGCCATCTGCTTTGACTTTAATAACATTTTTTTAGATGGATTTCACATGATTGATGCGAAGCTTTTCCACACCTCACAAATATTGAAGCTTTTTCTACTCTTCTATGAAGAACAGATCTCTGAAGTTGCTGCCAGAGTGGCCTGAACCAGGGGCATGGTTAGAGTGAACCAAACATGTACAGCCCTCGTATCAAATGAGTAATATATCCGAACACAGAAAAATAGCTTTTTAAAACAGAGCACAAAACCCCTGAGGTAGCATTTGTCAGGACAGGTACTGAACAGAATGGCTGGAGCTCACTTCACCAGTACGTGAACAAGCAGTTATTACTAATGGTTTGTAGGTGGTTTCTGAGGCAAGGTAGTGTCATGAAAAATCAAAGCAGTCCAAAATTATTCCAATAAAAATGGTAAAAGAAGCTTTGTTTCACTGAATGAGCTAGAAAAGGAAAGGAAGTGGTTTGGTTTTTGCTCATTAGTGATTTAAATCCATCATAGCTGACTTGAATTGGGTCAGAATTTCACCCAGGCTGCTTTTCCCTCTTCCATGTGCTCCCTTGTTTTTCCAGTTGCCAGCGGTTCTCACCAAGTGCAGGTATTAAATAGGTCCTGGCACCCAGCAAGAACATAGCCTAGTCTGATGCAAACCCCAGGCTTAGGGCTGCAGGAGCAGTGTGCTGAGCTTTCCAGAGTATCGTTTGCAACAAAAACAAACTAGAACTTGTGGGCATTTCAAAAGAAGTCACAGAACTTTAAGCCACTTGAATATTCGGCATCTGTGAAGGGGACGAAAAGGATGTGCAGAAGGCACCATCTTCTACTTCCCAAGGGAAAATAGAAAATTTCTGTGATGAAGTAGGTCCATTGGAAGTGTTACAAATATTGAGGCTCACCGTTTTTTGTTCTTGATTTGATCTGGTCTCTGCTGGTCGTGTCTAGTTCTCCCTTCCTTTCCCTTCTTACAGAATGTTTTATGGGACTTTCATGGTCTCTCTCTGGCACTTTGTTGTCATTTCAAACTGCTCACACAGTATATTCAATATGTTTCCAGTCAGTGGATTGCAGCTAAGGAGATTAGTTGCTCTTATAGGATGATGGTGGGCAACATTAATACTTGAGATTTATTGTGTAAAATCAGGTTTAGGCTCCCTGGGTCGAGGGTGGTAAGCTGTAAATTTTTGTTTTTGCTTTTTCTTGAGTGCTTTATTTTCTCTTTGTTCCAGATTGATGATTTCAGTTAGTTTGAGGCAAAGGTATTTCTACTGGGCATGTATAATGCAGAAACTTTGTATAAGAAAGAAAAGTAAAAAGAAGTAAATACTTTTAGTTTGGATGGTTGTGGATTTCTCAAAAGCCTGCACTCTAGGAGCCTTGCAGGTATTCTCTGGAACTTCTATTTATGTAAAAACTATGATTTGAATGGGTGCTGTAGGTGACAAAAGTGATGTTGTTGTTTTATAGAGTCTTTCCATGCATTGTTGTAAACCAGTTTAGCCAAATGTTTGCTTGAAAATTCTACAATAGTGCATTACATTTCACTTTTGGTGCAAATGGGTATAATTGCATTCAAGTTAATAGCATGTTATTCATCCTAAAATTAGCCCATATTTCGGAATGCTAACTCAAAATTGCCTCTTGGTGTCATTTCTGGAAAGCAGAATTAATACTTGAGGAGTCTTGCTCATGATGAGCAAGAAAACAGAAATAAAATAAAATAAAAGCCTTTTCACCTCTTGTATCCTTCCCCCTCCTCTTACGTACTTTTTTCCCCAGTGTACTTCACTGCAGTGTGGAGGACATGGGACTTGGGCATGCAAGCTGCCTCACAGGCCTTTCAGGAGCATCCATCAAACGGTGGGGGAATATTATTGTATTAGAAAAGACTGGTTTTGAATTGCTTTACAGAATTATAGAATCCCAGACTGGTTTGTGTTGGAAGGGACCTTAAAGCTCCTCCAGTTCCAAACCCTGCCACAGGCAGGGACACTTTCCACTAAGGTAGATTGCTCCAAGTCCCATCCAACCTGGCCTTGAACACTGGCAGGGATGGGGCAGCCACAGCTTCTCTGGGCACCCTCTGCCAGAGCCTCAGCACCCTCACAGGGAAGAGCTTCTACCTAAGGCTCATCTGAATCTCCCCTCTGTCAGGGTAAAGCCATTCCCCCTTGTCCTATCATTAGGAATGAATAACTATCTTAATGAATACATTATTTTAAGGCCTCAGCTTGCTATGCAATACCCTTTAAAATTTTGTCAAAAGCACACTTAATTTTCTGGCTAAACATCCCTGTGCTAGTTACAGCAGCCTTTTCTGAGACACACTGCTATTTCTAGCTGCAGAAGCTGATGGTTCTCAAATGCCTTACTGAGTCTTGAAATCTCTTTCATGGAGCTGTGACTAGACTTTTGCCTAGGCAAAGCTTCCCTTCAGAGGGGTTACATCACCTCCTGTTTTTTGTTGATTATGTGTTTTAAAGGAACTTTTCTACTCACTGTGGTGGACTTCAATGTGCATGTGAAACCTGATAGTAATAGCTTTACGGTAGCTGCAATGGCTGAAGATTAAAGAGAAGCAAGTTTTTCTGGGAAAGGGAATAAATTTTATCTAAGCAGTTGATATCACTGTAACTTGTAAATTTTGAAGTGTTGTGTGTGAGTGGGAAGGCAGAACTAAATAGAGCATACAGTTGGCCTTAAAGAAAAAAAAGCAGAGCAGCAAAATTTAACTCTCAGAGCGCAGCCTGTGAAACACTCCTTAGAATGTGTTTTCTCGTAAGAGTGGGATAAAGTAAGAAAGAAGATTAAAAACTCATTTGCACAGCTTTGAAATCTCTTTAAATGCTTCTTGTTCTTTTTTAACTTTTAGCTACAATCAACCTTTCAAAGTTTCTATTCTGGACAAAAACTAAAATCAGAGTTATGTTGCAGTTTTATTCCTCTTGGAATTCAAGACAAGAAATGAGAAGTGGCAGCTAAATTTTGGCATGGCTGTTAAAAAGGATCAAAGTATCTTTTGTAGGGTCTTCCAGTTTTTTAGTACCAGACTTACAGAGGACTAAGCAGTTTGGTTGGAGTCTGAATTGCGTTTGCTAGGGATGAAGTACAGATTCTAGAGACTCTGTGTGTCATTAGAGACTTTCCCCACTCCCAGCGTTCTTGCCAACATGGGAAGTTCTGATGTTAGTGCTGCCATGTATAAAGACACTGAAGCTGCTTTGTCAGTGTATTTTTATGGTGCTCATGGAAGGTACAGGGTGAGCAGGAGGGAGTGAATGGGCAAGTTTATACAGACATTAAATGCTCCCCAGTATAGTAATGGCATTTAGCTCTTTCTATGAATAGTTAATGTGATATTACTGTTGGTTTTGCATATTAGTACTTCTATCAACCATCACTGCCTGACTCTCAGGGGGCATAACCCAAATATATTTTAAGAGTTAAAACCTTAATCTGTTGATCTTGATCTCTAACCCTTCAGCACCACTGATGGCTTACACAGTAACCAAACCAGCTGTAAATAGCATTTTTTGCCAATGTGGGAGGTAAATGTCTGTGCGGTTCTTGGTACAAAATATTCATTGGTGGTAGTTATGCCCAGAGAGTGAGATAACAGTAGAACAAGTTGACATTATGGTAGCTATAAAAGGTTTTACAGCCACATATATAGAACTATGTCACCAGGCTTGTTTTCATGTTTGAGACTGACAGATACCCTGGACATTCATCTTCTAACCAGAGACACTGTGAATTCTGCTGTCACTCTTCTCAAGCCTAAGAGTTGGCATTGTTGCTTGTAATGCTGCTGCTTGCTCCTGGTGGGAGTACTGGGCTAGCTCTGCTCTTTTGCTGTTAGCCTCTCCTGTTTGTTAGCCTCTCCTGCCTGTACTACCGCCCAGAAACATGTCAGTGCGTGTCTAAGGAAGTGGAAGCTTATTCTGCTCATGCTAAAGCAGGATGGAAAGCCATGTGGCACCAGGAGTGAGCTGAGGTTATTAGATCCAAACTGAACTCTGTAGTTGTGCAGGTTTAATGTGTGTTATAGCATAGGCAGTATAAAAACTCATTTGATTACGAGTTGTTATTTAGAGATGCTCAAAGTTGCTTGAAAAATTCTCTTTATAATGACAACAAAAAGCCTCTGAGAGACTGGTGGCACCCAACCAAGTGCTTACACTGGTTCAGTCACTGGACAATGTGTGCTGTTTCTATCTTTTCTGTTTGCTCAAAGACTAAAGACATCCCCTCTCTGCAGTGGGAAACTGATAAATAAAACTGGCCTTTCTTTTCTCCCTCTTTTTGAGGGTTGAAGGAATTGGGTGCTTTATCCAACCAGTTGTTTCAAATCCCTGTTAATGATATACCAGTCTTGTAATTTCTCTGCCAACCATATCTGTCTGTGGAGGAATGAGTATGTGTGCACGTGCTGTCACCCTCCTGACTACGTATGGTTGGTGAATGCATGTTTTTCATCCCTTTAACTGATAAATAGACAATATGGGCTTCAGGTGCTCAGCAGGTTTGTCCCTGAGCTTAGCAGCTACGTTTCTCCAAACTCTCAGTCAAGTGTCCTTTTCTAATATATATATATATACACACATACACACACAATGTATGTGTACAATAGCCCTTGAGTTGTGACAGGGCCCACACGAAGGGAGGGGGCAAACACTTCCCTCATCCTTTGCCTTATCTTCAGTTTTGATTTATCTTCAATAGAAGATAATTGTAGTCAAATGTCAAATATTGAGTTGACACCTATGTAGGATAGAAAGATGGGCTTTGAGCTACTATTGTTACAAAGGGTTTTAAAGGTCCAGGACAAAAGACTAGATGTTAAACCTCTCTCTCTGCAGAGGATTCATTCCACAGCTGATAATGCGATCTGCTCAGGATAAATGAAGATCAGAGGCGCAGGCTCTGTCAGCAGCCTCCCTTCCTGCGGACTGAAGGGATGGTTTAGTGCTCAGTGATGCCTGAACTTGCAGTGCTTGCCGGATGCGGCACTTTCCAGTTGCAGCAGCCACAACCTTCCTGCTCACATCTAGATTGCTGTGTTTGACTCTGCAGCATCCGATCTACTGAACGCGGACCAGTGTTGGTGGTCTGGTGGAGTCTGAGGGCTGTGGAATCCTGGCGTGCTCAGCCCCCAGGGCTGGCCTGCTGCTGGCTGCTACAGAGACCTTTGTGAGGGGACATCCTGGAGCCTCCTGGGGGCTGCTTCCTACAGGGCTCCCCAGACTTGAGGCCAGGCACAAGTCGTGCTGAGGTGCTGCTCCTTGTGGGAGCCCTGGGGCTGAGGCTGGGCACAACTTATGTCCAGGGTGATGCACCCTGTGTGAGGGCTGGGGCTCAGGTCGGGCACAACTCATGTCCGGGGTGCTGCACTGCGCTGCCCGCCGAGGTGCAAGGCCGCCAGGGGCACAGGGAGCTGAGGCCCCAACTGTTCTTGCACTCGGTGTTGCCGCATGTGCAGCGCAGTGCCGTACCCTCAGGGAGCTGCGGGGCTGAGGGAAGCTCAGGCCCAGCTGAGCCATGTGCTTAGCAGCACCTTAACAACGCTCTGTGGTTGCAGATGTGGGTTCCCGCACACCCTGCTCTCATGGCGCGTTGTAAAGTGCTTGGTGCTGAGCACAGAGCTGTTGTTTTGGGTGCAGAACCCAGGATGCTGCACCCATTTGAAAACTCGGTTTGTGCAGTTCCATGTTGCCATTTATTGAACATGTGTGGGAGAAATGTGTCCTTTCTGACTATTACATGGTCTCCTTGAAGTGATTCAAGCAGCCGAGTAAAAACACAAGGCTTCTTTCCTGTAATCTGTTTTCTAGCACAGGACTGCAAGTGAAAGCAGCTGATGGTATTAAATCCGATTATAACTTAATAGCTTTATGGAATCTTCTTTGCATTTCTTAAAATATTATACATTCAGGACACCTACTTGAAAGGAGATGATGGCAGTGCAACACCTGCACCTTTTGTATTGTTATTGCTGTCATCAAACTTAAAGCTAACATTTTAATATACTTTTGTCTCTGAATGTTATTGGTAAGGGAACATTTCTATATGAAGTATATGGATATGGATATAGATATGCATGCATATGTATATATATAGCGTATGCATATATATATACTGTATGTAGTATATGGAGAGGGAACTTTTTACAAGGGCAGGTGGGGACAGGACAAGGGGAATGGCTTTAAACTGACAGAGGGGAGATTGAGGTGAGTTTCTAGGCAGTTCTTCCCTGTGAGGGTGCTGAGGCTCTGGCAGAGGGTGCCCAGAGAAGCTGTGGCTGCCCCATCCCTGCCAGTGTTCAAGGCCAGGCTGGACGGGGCTTGGAGCAACCTGCCCTAGTGGAAGGGGTCCCTGCCCATGGCAGGGGTTGGAACTGGGTGGGCTTTAAGGTCCCTTCCAACCCGAACCAGTCTGTGATTCTGTATTATTAATTCCTAACTGATAAGGCAGGGAAATAATCACAACCAATGTTTTAATTTTTAACATCTAAAATAACTGTTCTTTAGAAAACCCTAGACCTGAAGCTAAACATCCTGCTGAGATAAAATAATGAAAGTGTTTCCTCTGGTGAGGGGGATTGGAATGTATCGGCACCCAGCTTGGGCTGCTTCTGTAGGCACTGCTGCTGTCCTGTCTGGAAACATCAGGCTCCCGACTCTGCAGAGTTCTTGCCATCCACTGTTGATTGATTGTATGGTGATGAGCATTTAAAACTTTTTTTACAACCCAGGCGCCTTCCTGTTCTATCCAGCATTATAATTCCTGTAGTGGGTTTACTCTGTGTAAACAAACAGGTGGGTGGCTAGAGAGGCGGAAATCATTAATTTTTGATTTTTAAAAGCTGTAGACGGAGCTGCAGAAGCAGCTTTTGGCTTTTGGACAGAGTCTGTGGTCCAAAACTGGAAGAGTTCATCTAAGGTTTTGGTGAGCTCTGTTCTGAGCACTTTTTAGAGGAGGCTGCTCAGAACCTCTCTGGCTCTGGGAAGCATCTGATACTGAGCATCCAAAGCATGTACATGTATCCCGGCCTGTTTCAGAACTAGAATATGACTGTTCTTTCCACCTTAGCTGTGGTGCATCTGCTCAGCACACTGAAATTGCTCCCTCATGATGTGGAAATTAATAGTTGATGTTTGTATTCATACATTAATATTTTCCTCAATATCGTCAACCCCATATTCATATTGAAGCAATGAAATTTCATGCCATTTAGCATTTTTAATGTAGCATAAATATAACTGTTTAAGTACGCTTTTCTGGATTTTTTTTTGGATTAGTGTAGCTTCTGGTTTCAGTGAAGGCTCCATCAGTAAGAAAAAGATGGGAAGCTGCCCCCAGAAATGGAGTTGCATAACAGGTAGAAATCCTCTTTGGCTATGAAATATTTATTCAGTATTATGTAAGAGAAGGAAAAAGCTTGGAGGTAGAGAAAGCAGCAGAAGAAAAAAATTCTAATATAAGGATTGAGGGGGAAACTGAAGCAAATAAAATCTGAGAAAGTAAGTGGGATGATGGTGGAAACAGTCTGTTTCAGTTTCCTTCATGACTGTATCATCAATTCCCAAAGTTTTCACGCTGAGGAGAGAGAAAACAAGTGTACAGGGTCAGAGCTTTCTGGAGCAGAGCTCTCGTGTGTTCTCAGACTTAGGTATGGTAAGAAATGTCTTTTATTTGCACCACCAAGCTTTTGGGATGTCATGTGAAAATCTAGTGCCTTTTCTTTCCAGGGAAGCATGACTGCTGGCTCCCTGACCACCCACCAGCCTGGTTTTGAGACTGGCAGAGGCCCGCAGAGGTGGTTGAACACTTGAGGAGGGGTGCTTTCTCTCATGGCAACACATCCAAACCATCACTATGGGTGCTGTAGACATTGGTAATGGTGGGGAAATTTTTCAGCCTGAAATTGAAGTTGCACTGCTGTCCATTTTCTGTGACCTGGCCAAGGCTCTCCTGAAGGATTTAATGTTTTCTGCATATCTTGGAGAAGGAATTAACTCCTAAGTTTGCTTTCTCTCAAGATAGAAAGCTTATACGTAGGTTGGTCTCTCAACACCAAGGTTCCTCTGTGTTGTGTGGACAGCTGAAGAATACTGGCTTCAGTATTTGCAGAGCAGACATTGCAAATTTTGTTTTGTGGTTTTGGGTTTTTTTAAATGAGATGTTCATGCTATTTTTCTCCAGTTTAAAGCCTTGATGGTTTTATGGACTCTTTAATTTAAAATTAATTTAAGTGTAGAGGGAAGAAGAGCCTGTAGTGGTTTTCTTCTTCTTCTTTAATAATTGCATTTACTCCTGCACGAATGACAGTGTAATCTACATACTACCTGTTAGCTTTGTAACTGATTGCTTTCAAATATTTGGCCAGGAAAGTAGGGATGAACTCAACTGGATAGTATTTGTTTGGCCAAATTCCGTAGGAGTGAAGGATTCTCACTGGAGAAAAGCTATGATTCTCTTATCTTGCTGTCAAAGCATATGATGATGAAAATGAAATGAACTTGTCACAAGCAAAGTTTGGTGAGAACTCATTTGTGTGCAGAATAACTCCTGTAAGCGTGACATCTTCATTTGAAGATGTATCTGACAGTGCACAGAGAACTGTCATGCAAATGAGCTCCTCATTAGGAAGTAATATTTTTAGAATACTTTAAGCAAAAGGGAGCATGTTCTTCTAAAGGCTTTCTGTACATGCACAGAGCACTTTATAAGAAGGAAGATCAGGCTGGACATGGTTGTATTAATGTGAGACAAATGTTTTCCCAGATCATCTCATTAGGAAACTTAAATTTGGAGTTGCTGCATGATCCACCTTTCACAAAATGTTATGCTTTAAAGGCCTATTTTTTAATGTAAAAAAACTTAACCCACCTCTGCAAGATAACCTGGAGTTGTTGCTTTGCTGCAGTGCATCACTGGATATCTTTCCTGATCATGTCAGAGAAGGAATGTGGCTGTTTTAGCTGCTTCTGAGCAGGGTGAAATACAGGAACTCAGTTACAGCGTGACATTTATATAGGCGAGACAACAACAATATTTCATGGAGACAGAAGTGGCAACACTGAAACTGTGTAATATTTAAGCCTCCGGTCTTAAAAGCATGTGATGAAGTGCAGCTGAAACTGGTACTTGTGTCTCTGTAGGTAAGACTAGGAACGTTTGCTGCTGAACAGCCCTGGTGCCTGCTCCTGAGCAGAGGCCAGTAAGGGCAGGTTTTCTCAGCCTTCCTTTTGCAACCTTGCAGGGCAAAGTGGTGGCTCTGTACAAGGCAGCTTTAGGCCTCTGCCCCTCTGCTATGTCGATGTGGGAGTTGTTGAGCTCCATACACCCAAACACCCTGTCATGATGCTCTGAAGAGGTGTTGGGCTGGCAGGAGTCAGACACAGATTATCCAGTGGGTTTATGTATGCCTAAAAGGTTGGCTAGGTTGGGATGGGCTTCGCATTCATCTTAATCATGTTTCTGTTGTTTCATTTTGTAATATAGGTACTTTTGTAATTTCTAATGAGTTCCAGAAGTCGATGAAGTTTTTGACGGGTCAGCAGGAGAAGCTTTGACTTTGCTGGTGACAGAAAATACATAGTCTCTGTGCAGCCTCCTGCAGTGTGAGAGTCAGAAGAGCAGGTGTAAGAGAATGCTCAGTGAACTGTCCTACTCTACTGCAAGAACTAGAGAAGTCCTTTGATTTGTATAACACTCAAGCAGCATTAAGGACAGAAGTGATCAACGTAGATAGGAAAGGTGGTTATAGAAATAAAGAACAGTAGAAGTGATGAATTTGTCATTGTTGGATTAAGTATACATATTTTCATTTGAGAGTCTACAGCTAAGTAGCTTGTACATGAACTGAGTAGCAGTGTACATTCAGTCAAATGAAGGCATTAACGCAAAGCTGTATTCTTGATGAAGGTAGGAAAATGGGACATGGGCTATAAAGAGTAGATATGAACCTTAATAAGGAAGGAAATAAGATATGCAGGCAGGTATTAGTATATGTCTTTGAGAAAGAATGCATCTCAGTGTGATGCTGTAAGACCACATGATACCTGAGTGCTGCTGTAGATTCTCATAATGGTTAATGAATGCACTTCACTAGAAAAGTTAATGACTTTGGCAGTGGCCAAGCTTGTGTCTTTGAGAACGTAATGGAAGAGATAGATACAGAACAGTTGGGACCGTTCTGCATTCCAGGCTCCATTCCAGCTGGCAGGCACCTGACACCAACATTTTACCTACCTGCAGTGTTGACAAAGATAATTGCAGCATTTCTGAAGAGAAAAAACAGTCCTATGGCAGTCAGCTCAAAGGATAATGCTTCCTGAGGCACCTCGGTGCAGGTGAGCACCTGTTTTGTGTGACACAGAACTTGTTGTCATCTAGGGTCTATTCATTTCCTGCAGTGAACAGCAAGAATGGAGTGGATTATTGAATGTGCGGCAGAGAATATAGTGATTCTGCTTTATGGAATTACAAAGGTATCTTTATTCTTCTTCCTCGTGGTATAGGATATGAGGGCCTGCTAGGATGTGCTGATGTCTCCCTGTTGTTTTAAATGGATGTGTTATGTTCAAGGCTGCGGTCACAGTCTGCCAGATTCGGCAAGGTTTAGCAGAAAGCTGCTTCCAGAGATGGAAAGCCTGTAGCTTGGATGCCTTGGAGAATATGCCACCATGTGGATTTACTGTTAAGATTCAGCATCTGTTACTGATTTTCCTGAAGGGATAAAACCAAAAGCATACCCTTGTGAAAGGAAAACTTTCATAAGGATGAATACGATTTGTCGGTATGGTGATGACTTGTCTGGTAGTGTTTGTGTAAAGATTGTCTGAAGCCACAGCTATGGCTGTCCAGATGGAAGTGTGTTAACTACAAAGGTCTTACATGTCCAGTTATGATACCATAGAGGACAGAACCTCTTCACTTACCCAAGTAAAGCAGCAGGGTGAATGATGGGGCACATAAGAATACAAACTGATTTGAGATAGAATAATTTCTTAAAGGTCAATGACTACCTTGAGGTTCAGGCTCTGTTCCATACTGCTTTGTTTGTGATGATGTACTTTCTTGATGCAGTACTCAGAATAAACAGCTTTTTAAACTGTGAAGCAGAAGTGACAGAAGATGAATTTTATTGTGCAAGCACCTAACAATGCAATAACCACACAAGAAAGGCATCCTCTTGCCATCAACATTCTTTTTAGAGATAAGTGTTAATTCAATACCATGTGCAGCAGACTTCTGTTATGGGATATTTAACAGAAGGCTAGTGGTTGCTTTTATTAATTAATCTAATAAAGTAATCGTGGTTTGGGGGTTTTTTGCCAAATTTATTTATTAAAATAATATTTTAATCATGCTGTAATTAACCATGATCACAAACTGCAGTCTGTACACACTACAGTTGCATGTACTCCTAATAAAAACTGGGTTACCACAAAAACTTGTCTGGCTACACTCACATTTACAATTGCTGTCATATTTGCTGCTTAATGAGTGCCAGGAAGTACAAAGTCTTTGGAACAAGGACATTCAGGTGTATTTGATGAGAACTTCAACTTTCCCATAGCAGTTCATTCTTCAGATTCTGTTACCAAAACTAATCTGGGAAGCTGTATCTTTTTTATATATATCTGGACAGATTTCCCATGACCCCTACTATAAATAAAACAAGATTATTATTTCTGCAGGCTGATCCTTTTAATACTCTTAGTAGTTTTCATGTATGCTTTAATAAATTCAAGCAAACCAACAACAAGTTTAATTCAGCCATTTTTTTCCTGTTTTCACGCATTCATTGTCTTTCTGTTAATCTTAGCACTCCAACTGAGGCTGTGCTGATGCAGCACAGCACTTTGGGTTTGATTGTTTGCTCTTTGGAAAAACTGCTGGTAAAGAAGAGAAAGATTGAGAATTTACAAAGTCATGAACAAAGATGCATGCTACCACTTTGCATTTTGCAGTCAAAATCCAAGCTTGGCTATATGCTGTGTGCAAGTTTTCAATTCTTGTTTCTCAGAAAGCAAAAAAGCTGAACTGTGGCCCACGTATTCATGGCTGGACACTCTGATAAGTTGGCCACAGTTAAATTTAGGCAAGGTTAAATGTAGGTAAAAAATATCCCTATACTAGGGATAAAAAATATCCCTACACTAGGAGTATTTTCTTATGGAGATATGCTTTATGTACTTTATCTTTGTATTTTCAGTGAAAAGCTTAGGTTTTTATCGCCAGCAAGATACTAGAAACAGAAAGAACTTTCTGAACTTGCTCAGAAATTATTTATACGTATGTTCTGTTATTCTGTAGATACAAACCTGCAAGACAGATCTATATGAAATGTCTTTCTGCCCCTTCTGCCTTTTGAGGAAAGGGGAAAGATTTTGTGGTCTCAATGTACTGATTCCTTACTGGAAAAAGGTAACACAGTGTGATTAGAATATTGTGTAGACTTGGAAGTAACACAGATTCTTTAAAGAAAAAGTATGAAGAAAAAATGGAGAATACCAGCAACAGCAATATTATTTATAGATGCTGCGTTGACCTTGATCAAAGGACTTGGCTGTATTTTTTGTTGGTCTTCAAAGGTAAATAAGGCAGCCAAGGGGGTGGATTTGATGACAATTTACAAAATCTGGTGGCCTTGCTTGAAGGCTTTGAGGTGAATATTTTAAAGGTAGGAGGTTTTGATCCTTTAACACTCATTGTTATGGATAAGATAAGCCAGACCTGAAGCATGTTAGAAGAGATTGTAAGTGTTTTGATTCCAAATTCCAAATGTTTTGTTTCCAAATGCATTTGGAAAAAGAGTTACAACACAGTACAAAAATACCTAAAGTAGTTTGAGGATGGAGTTCATGCTACCTAAGCAGTTGTTATTTTTGTAAGCAAAGCAAAACTTAGCTGTGAGTCAATTAAATGTGCATGTTCCACTTGTGCATGCTACAACTGGGGGTGAGTACAGGATAGAGTCTCCGGGTGTCATTCTCCCTCAGCAGCTCACTCACTAGGGCAAAGCTGCTGGTACTGGACCTTCACTGCGCTGCCAGCAGAAGCTGAGATGTGTGTGTTGGTGTGAACTGGGATGTGGGACTGGAACACATTACTTTTGTACAGCAGGCCAGCCCTTCTGGTTGCAGGTAACCTTATAATGGATTTCTGGCTGAAGAGATGCCTGTGCTGTACCTACTAGGGTATGGACATTTGGTCTGAAACTTGAGACCTATAGCAGATAACCAAAAAACTATGGCTGTAGTGGTTCACTGGAAGGAAGGGGAAGGACTGGGGCCTGTGTTTATGTCCTTGGTGACTTCCTGACATGTAATTGCAATTCTACTCTGTTAATGATGGAGGCTGTGCACACTGCTGTGGAATGTGGCAATGAACCATGCAGTCTTTTACCATATGCTCTGGTGCGGTGGGTTGGCCCCAGCTAGGAGCAAAGCATTCACTTAGCTTCTTGCTTGCTCCTTTGCCACTGTGGGACAGTGGGCAAAAGAGAAAAAACAGGAGTTGGAAAGCTCATGGATCAGAACAAAGATGGAGAGATCACTCGCTGGGAAAAAAGGAGTGAACACAGGTAATCTAACTTAATTACAAACACCTGATTGCTGATTAGGAAACAAAAACGACAAGAACTGGAACACCTGGGGGAAATTTGCCAGTGTCAGCTTCACCACAGAGCCCTCTCCTCTCCCTAGTTGTCGCTGGGTGCCGCGCTGCTCCCTCAGTGAGGTGAGGGCAGGCATTTTCGGCTGCTCCTCGTCCCTCGCTTTTCCACAACCCCTTCCTCTCAGTGATGTCCCCAGCCCTGCTGACCACCCAGGGCCGTGGTCCCTGCGACCGTGCCTCTGGCCCCGCCGCCGCATCGGTCCCCTTGAGGGTCCCCCCATGGCGTCACTTGTATGCTCGCAGTGGCGTCACAGCCTCGTGGCGTGTTCCATCGCCCCCCCGCCGCTGGCTCCGCCGCGACTCGCAGCGGGGCTGTGGTGGAACAAGAACTGGGATGTCCCTGTGGCTGTGTGCGGACAGCGTGTGGAATAGAGCACTTGGTGCTTCAGTGCTGCTGGATTGCCCTCTGGCAAGTAAGTAAATGGTGTCTTGGAGTGATTGCAGTTTCTGGTAATACCTTTTGCTTGGCACCAGAGTTATAATTTGTTCAGCCTGAAAGGCTGAGTGTTTTATTCTAGCAAGGTTGGTATGTTACAGCTATTACCTGAGGAAGGCACCCTATTTGCATTGCGTTGCTCTGCTGGAGAAATTAATTCTGAAACTGCTGGCAGTTCCCTTTGCAAATACTCCTTTGCAGAGGCTGGTTGTATGGAGTAAGATTAATGGATCAGCATCCTGGGTTCCTTCTTGGCAGCATCTGCAGCAAGGTGTTGCAGAAGGATGAGGAAGCAACCGTGTGGTTGGGATCTGCTTATTTACAACAGTAAACTCTGCAGATGGGAAACTGTCCAGCTTAGAGCAAACTACAGCAGTGCTTGTTTAGCCTGCATTAACTCAAGAACCAGCCAAGCTGCTTGCTTTCTCCCATCCTCACTGTCACACTGATGCCAAGTAGCTATGAAGGGGAAGAGCTGAAGGGTTCCTTTCCCTGAGCTCCCTGTGTGTGTCAAGTGGGATGTAACTGGAGAAGCCAGAGCAGTCTTCTTGCACCACGCTGAGACGCTGGCAGGGCAAGGAGAGGCTCTGAGGACAAGATGGCTGACGTTGGCCTGCGTCTGGGGCTGCCAAAAGCACCAGAAGTACCTGTGAGGTGAGGCAGGTCATGCACAGCTTGCAGAGCAGCATTTGTGCTTCAGAGTCTGGTAAGAAGAGTTTTGGTGTGGAAACTGCAAGTTGTCTACGGACCATAGTTTGGAGACTCTTGTCATGCATTGATGAGCTGTTTGGGGTTTGTTGTGTTTGCTAGCAAAGTGTTTTTCTGGTTGGCCTCCTAGTCTGTAATCTGTGTAGTTTGTGTTTGATTGAACTAACTGCTTTCAATAGGTATAATTTGTCAGTCATTCTGTGGCAGGTGCATAGTCAGATCTAAGAGGTGAGAATATATGGGCAAATGACACTCTGGCTTTGCTGTTTTTTGTTAGCTTTTCTTGTTAAAATTAGAGGGAAGAAATGAATTTGAAATTTGTTTCTCTTTATAGGTTTTGTGTTGCTAGGTGGTCACCAGAAGTATTTTCAACTCCACATTTGAAGGAATAATTGTAACTGTTTGCTGTATTAAACTGACTCTGGAATGAGTCCATCAGTATTTCAGAGCCATTTTGTTACTTAAGGTTCTATAAATATTTGTATGTTTTCCAGTTACATTCTTGTTCTTGGACTTAAAGCTAGAATTGCTTTGCTAATGAAAACTATGGGACAGATACTTCCCTGATTTGGCCACATTTCATTATAAAGACCATGGCAATTATACTGTATCTCCAGTGCCTTAATCCATAGAAAATGCTGTTTCCTTTATGCCACTAAATTTCTGAGGCTTGGAGGGGAAGGCCAGTGTGAAGGGAGAGGTGTTTGTGACACAAAGCCACTTTCTTCTCCCCTGCTTTATTGAGAACCTTGCAGCTTGTGTGGAAAGATCTCACCAGGGGAAAAGGCTGCCCTCTGTTGCTCCACAGATGTTAAAAGAGCTGGTTGTCCTCAGACCCAGTGGGTGTGCTAGCATGGTGAATTCCACTTTGCATATCTGCCTCATATTGAGGCTCTACTGATGGGGAATGGGAGGTTCATCAGTGATGGCTGGCAGTTTTTCTGACACAGGGAATCTGAACACAGTAATGCTGTAGGAATTGTAGGAGAGATGAAAGATTTTTCTCTTTAAAAGAAAGGGCTATAAAAAGATAAGCAGAAGAAAAAAGAGCCAACTTGGGAATAGTCAGAGGATTTAAAAGAGGGCAAAATGAAATCTGATTTGTTAACTTTAAACAGAGACAGTCTGATTACTGGATGTATGTAAAGCACAAAAGGAGAGAATTTAGAAAGTTCTGTTTATCGAAATTTCTATAATTTAACTAGATAGCTTCTAGTGATTTCAAGGTCAGAAAGTTTGGGGTGTTTAGGTGTTCTAAAGGAAAATAACTTGCAGCAAAACTATATGATCTGAGATGTGACACAAAATAGAATGGTCGCCAGGATCTATAGACTTAATTTAGACTGCATAAGATTTGCTAAGGAGCATTTTATTGCTAAAATGACAAAGCATATTGCTTGCGTCTTTTAATTTTTAAGGGGATTTGTAGATTTATTTTTGTAACAATTACTCTGCTGTGTTAGTCTGAGATTTGGTTGAGTTCCAGTTTTGTGGCTGTTGGTTTTCTAATTCTCTAATGGGTCAGAGGTATATGCTGGACATCTCAGTAAGTTTGATTTTGATTCACGTGCCTATTTTTTGTTAGCATGTTCTGTGATACTCATTTGCAGAAAAGATAATAACAAATAATCAGTTAAAATATTTTGTGTTTCAGTTATGTCACCTCTTGTCTATCATATTGATGGTTCTGTTTTCTTCTTCTGTTCATTAAGTTAGCTTTTTTCAAAAAAAAAAAAATCAAAATGTAATTAAAAAGCACAGTTGTCTCATGACAATACCCAGGTTAGTAACTATTAGTACATAGGGTCTTATGCAAACTCTGTAAGCAGTGTTGTGTAGAAATTTTTTAATTATTTTTTTTTTCTGAAGAGATCTTTCCATTAGTAAAAAATTTAAGTATTTTCTGAGATTGTTTTTCAGATTTGCCATGTTCATTTTCATCTATTACAAATATGTTCATTTGGGAAAATAGTAATTGTTAAAACATTATACCAGCAGCTGATTTTTGCAGTTAGCTTGCTTTTTTTCAGAGATCTGTTTTCTAATGTAGTTTGTTTTCCTTTGCCTTAGGCTAGAGAATTAATTTTGTTATGATGGGGCAAGGAGTCATTTGCTTAGGCTGTCACAAGGTTGTGAAGCAGTGAAAGAGTTGGGAGCATGGGGCGAATAAGTTGTGCTGTATCTTGGAGTGTCTTCATTGTAAGGCTCTGTAATGCATAGAATATATAATATGCTATCAAAAACTGTGCATCTGGGATGTATGCCTGGCTTTAATGGAAGAAACCACCAAGCTTTCATGACGGCAGTGGAGAGACTCATGATCTCTTGTGATTATTCAGTAATGTTGCTGCATGGCCACATGATCAGGGTTAATAAAATGCTTTTTTCTGGCAGGCAGAGGTTTTTATAGGTAAAACATGCAATGACATGAGTCATGCATTCTTCTTCATCTTATGTAGCTGTTCAGATGCTTGTTTCCTAGTGCTGTGTTTTGCTTTGCATCATGAAGTACTTCATTTCAGTTTTCGTGCTGAGAGTGATGAAGATGAATTTCCTTCAATGGAGCCTGTCCTCCTGGACATGAAGTACTTGTGCTGTTTTGGCAATAGGGACTAACACCGATACCTTATGCATGCAGTAGTTCTTCTTTTGTTGTGTTATGATGGACATGACTTTCTTTTTGTTGTTCTAAGCCACAAATGTAGGTCTGTGTCATTTTACAGTTCTTTTGCAGTGCTCGCTTTTCATTGAGGCCATTGGTTTTATCCACCGTTTTCTGAATGAGCTTTTTTTTTTTTCCAAATAATTTGACATTTTTTTCTTCCCAGTTCATCTCAGTGTTTAAAAATAGAAAGTTTTCAGGCATCGTTACAGCCTCTAACACCATGAAATTTTAAAAAATGTGATACTTGAGAGGCTCTGTAGTAGGCAGAGATCATTTGTCACACCGTACTTTTTAAGACCTGCATTATTATTCAGTAAGTAAAAATTCACAGGAGAGAAATGATACCTTTGTAAATATCTTACTCTTTCATTGTTGCTGTGTTTTGTTTTTTCACTACAAGAATTTTCAAGGTAGCAATACTTTTTCTGTAAGACTCAGCAACTGTGGAGTGATTCTCTGATGGCAATACTTGTGGTGAGGTAGGCAGCTAGAGAAGAGTGTTTAAGGAAGTGGCTGAGCCTACTGGATTGTTTCACAGAGCACACATGGTCTTACTCTTAAGAATGAGGAAAGAAAGGAATGCTTGTAGTAATGTACATATTTTTCTTGTTTTCATCTATGAAGAATTGACTTTATCTTGATAACTCATTTTAGGGAAAAAGTAAAGCTAGCTGGGCCAAAGGTGTCTGAATTAGGGGTCATCAGGGGTCTGAACAGAAGGTATTTTATTGTTTCATTATTATTATTTTTTCCTCTAGTTTCTATTGTATGACAAGCTCTTTCCTTCTGGTTACAGCCTTCTAGACCAGTATTCCCTTTGCTGGTCTCTTTCTACTATCCAAAGGTCTTCAGATTTCTTCCTAGGTGATCATTTTTAAGTTACAGCTATGTTAGTTTTTGGCAGACTCTCAGAAATCACTGTTTTTACTTTCTGGCCTGACTTTGAGTCATCTGCTTTTACTATTTCATGTAGAAAAAAACCAAACACTTATTCAAATGTCTGATAGAAAGCAACACATGTACAGAAAAATGAAATATAGCCAAGTATGACAAGACAGTGGTTTAAAATCTTTCTTCATAGGGCTTATTTGTAAAAACATTGAGAATAGAAATGACTTTGTATGAATGGAAAAGACTGAAAAGGTGTGGATGTGAAGGAGCTGGCGAATGAAGTTGCTAAGCTGCTGCCCAGCATATTTGAAAAATCATGGCAGTCAGGTGAAGTTCCCAATGACTGGAAAAACAGTAATATAACCCCCATTTTCAAGAAGGGGAAAATGGATGACCCAGGGAACTACGGGCCAGTCAGGCTCACCTCTGTGGCTGGCAAAACCTTGGAGCAGATTCTCCTGGAAGGCATGCTGAGGCACATGAAAACCAACAAGGTGCTTGGTGACAGCCAGCATGGCTTCACTAAGGGGAAATCCTGCCTGACCAATTT
>WYDI02035363.1:0-22459 GCA_009867235.2 Psittacus erithacus
CTGCTCTAGTGGAAGGTGTCCCTGCCCGTGGCAGGGGTTGGAGCTGGAGGAGCTTTAAGGTCCCTTCAACCCAAACCCAGCTGGGATTCTGCAATTAACGGTGCCTTATTGTGAAGCTCTTGTAAACGTGGCTAAAATTCACTGGGGAGAGAAACAGCCCAGAAAGCTGACAGATCATCCATCTCCTTCTCCACAACAACAGAGGTCAGCTTTGGTACTAGAGGTACTTGGTATTTGGTACCACACAAAACCTGATTATTTCTCCCTGGACAAGGAGCATGAGGCTCCCTGGCCAGGAGAAGAGGACGGAGCGATACTCACCGTCAGAAGCTGAACCATATCCACGGGTCTCTGTGACACAGGGTGAGGAGATGGCTCCTGTTTGAGAGCAGACTGGGGCTCGGGGCGATTGAGGGGCAGCCCCGGCGGTGCCCCAGCACCTGATGTCGTGGGGATAAACATGGATTGCTTGGGAACAGCCTGGGGTTGGTGCGGTGATGGAAGCTCCTGCTTGATTGAAATGGCCACAGGCGAAGGGTAGGAGGTCTGGCCCGTGTCCCCTTGTGCCCTCTGAAGGTGGACGTGAGGGTCTATCTGCGCTGCATGCCTATTTACAGTGGTGTGGTGACTCTGTTCCGGCCCTGCTGCCGCTGGGCCCTTGGGATCCTGAGGGATCTGAGGGGTCTTGCTGCGAACTGGCTGGCTGGGGTGCGAGTGCTCGCCCTCTGACAGACCCTAGGAAGCAGGTGGTGGGGAGAAAAGCAAAGTTTTAGGCAATGGGCATATCAGAACTTGTTAATTCAATGACAAAGCTGCCAGGACACCATCAGATCGCTGGTGTAGAAATCTGGGTCTCCACAACACAGCATTAACCCCATTCCAAGGCCACCCCAGTGGACTCTTACCCGAGAGCTGAAACCACAGCCCCTGAATCCTACCCTGAGCCTATTCTTAGCCACAGCATCCAAGGATGTCTGACCTATGTGCTACCTCAATGCTGACAACTCTTCCCCCAACACCTCTATGTCTAGAAACCTGTAGGCAGCTTCACACCTCCTGGTTTGAGTCCTAGAGTGGTTCAGAAAACGGGTTCTTTAATCCTGCTCTAACGCTGAGCAGCTTTCAAATCCCATTTCCAAACAGAAGTGCTTGTGCTATGAACTGGAGCAGGGCCTGAAGACTAACCACAGAGAGCTGAACCCAGCTCCTGAGGCCACGCAGAGCCACGCCAGGGCTGTTATTAGCTCAAAGCACTCCAGATTGCAGGCAGGAGGAGGAGGTAGGTTTGTAACTCTCACCTGAGACGGGGTCATGCTTCGGGAAGGCAGCCCAATGGGTGAAGCGCCCGGGAACTGAGGGTGCCCGAGCTGTGCCGCGGTGTGGTAGTTCCTCATGTCACCATACACGGACCGGTAGTCGTGAAAGGAGCTCCCCGCGGGGTGCATGATCTGTACCCCGTGTGGTACCACCACCGGCTGCGACAGGGGCAGTCCAGGCAGCTGGCTGCTGGAGGGGACGCTGAGGAGCCGGGGTTCGCTGTGCGGAGAATGAGCCATCTTCCCTTCCGAGGATTTGGGTGTCTCCTTCCCAGGCTGGGGGGTTTTACTGACAGGGGGAGTCTTCACAGCCCCTTCGGGCGTTCGGGATTGTCTCGTCTCCGAGTGGTGCTCGCCCACGGCAGCCATGTGTGGGTGCATGATCATCCTCACGTCCCGGGGCACGTTGTACTGGTCGAGCCTGATGCTCGTGGGGTGCATGCGGTAATCCGGCTGCATCACCAGCACGTCGGACTGGACGGGGGCTGGCCCTCGGCACACCGTGGTGTGGTGGTAGTGCATCTCCTCCTCGGGGGGATGCTGAGAGGACAGAGGAGGCATGACGATGTCTCTTATTGGAGCTGGCTGGGGCGTGCTGGATCGCTGCGTTTTGATCTCTATCTGGGGTTGCAGAGCAGCTCTGGGGGAGTGGAGCGCTTCCGGGCGGATGCCATAAGGGATGCCAGAGAGAGGAGGGGTGTTCATCCTCACCTCGCCCTGGGACAGATGGCCCAGGGACACAGTCTGCGTTACGCTGTGAGGGGGCATGATAACAGATTGCTCGGGATGCATGCTGGATATGTACTGGGGAACGGGAATTCCCGGCGCCAGCATGACCGGGGTGCTGCTGGATAATGCAGGGGATGAGGTACTGCCAGGATGACAAGCGCGGGGGAATGGCGACGGCGAGTGCCCGCTCGTACGTGGTGAATGCGGCTCCTGTTTGGTGACCCCCAGGTGGGAGATCGCCCGGTCAGTCGGGGTGCTGGGTCCCGAGCTGACGTGGTTCGCTTCCGAATGCATCTTCCCAGAGAGGGAAGGGTGGTGAGGACTAACCCCAGGACTCAAGTTGGAGGGCTGCAGAGTCTTGGTCTCCACTTTCAGAGCGGTTGGGTCAGAGAGTTTTTTGTTCACAACCATCTGGTTATGGACGAGTACGGGTGGAGTGTTTACAGTCTGAGTGAGGACTTTCCCAGGCTGAGACGCTGGAGTCTGGACAGAAAGGTGGGACGAGTCGGACTTCTCCTGTTTAATGGAGGAGATGACGGGTGATGTGTTATAAGGTTGAGTTCCTAGTACCAAAGAAGAATGGGTGGAAACAGTCCCATAGCCTGCTGAGGTCTGGGAGCCTTTCGGCGTTGGCTGAGATGGCGTGATGGGTTCCTGCTTAATCTGAGACTTGGACACAGACTGCTGAAACTCTATGTCCACAGCGCTGGCTGGCGGGATCTGGCTGATCTTGGCACTAATCCGCTGAGGGCCTTCTGTCTTCTGCCCTGAGTAACTCAGAAGCACTACACCTTCCGAGGTGTTCACCCGCAGCCCCGGACTGGAGCCAGTCTCTACAGGCCTCTCCTCGATAATAGACATGGATCCTGGGTGAAACCTGCTGTTATCATTTGTGCTTGGCCTCTGCTTAAATTTCGGTGAGGGAGCATTGACCAGACATGTCTGGGTTTGTGGAGCTTGCTTCACCAAGGTGATCCTGGGAGCCTCCTCCAGATCCACGCTGTGGGGCATCCTGCTTATAACAGAAGTGGCTTTGGGAGCAATCACTGTGCTCATCTTCTCCTTCTCACTAAACACGGGTGCCTCGGCCACTGGTGGGTCCAAGGCGTTGGTGATGGGAACTGCTGGCTTCTCCTCCGAAACTGGCTTTATGGCCTCAATGGCGGGGTGGAGAGGTGCCTCCTCCAGACAAGGTGCGCTCACTGGCTCAGCGTGCGTTGTCGTCACATGCGTGGAGGTTATGCTCGTGGCTGAGACATACTTGGGCTCCATGAGGATCTTCCTCAAAGTGCTGGAGTTTGTGTCGATATCAGACGCCTTCGTGTCCGGCGGGAGAGCAGGCGGAGGTGTGGAATGAGCACGGGGCTCCTCGTGCCTCACCATCCACTCTGGGACCTTGGCAGCACTGGAGTGAAGGGGGACGATGGTGGTGGGCACTGGGGTGGGCAGCTTGGCTGCTGCCATGGCTGAGGGGACTGCAGCAAGGGTGGCGTTTGGGGCACTCGGGGGTGTGATGGGCACATTCTCCATGGGCGACCGTATCTTAAACCCACTCTGGCTGCCCTCCTCGAGGGGGACTGGTGGGGAGGCCAGGTCCAGAGGAGCTGGAGCTGGTGCTTTTGGGGACGTGCTGCTCTCAGCAACAGCTTCGTGTGCGGCCACGATGTCAGCAGCTGCAGCCTTGCCTGTGTCAGAAGCACTTGGCTCCACGGACACCTGAGCCACGGCTTTTGTTTGCTTTTCCTCCTTCGAGACTTCTTCAGGCTTTGCCTTGACCTCGCTGGCGGGGGGTGACTTGCTCTGCAGCCTCTCCGGCTCAAAGGCATTGACTTCAGCAGCGTCCCCCTTTCTCCCCGTGCTCTTTTTGCGTCTCTGCCGCGTGGTTTTCTGACGGCCCTTTTCCTTCCGAGCAACCTCAGCCTCCTGCAAGGTCTCTGTCTCCTGCGCAGAGTTGGAGGATTCACTGAAGCTGACTTCAGTCTCCTTGCTCTCTGCTTCTACCACGGATGGGGCAGAGCTGGGAAGCGGCTGCACCGCAGGCTCCATGACAGCCTCGGTTTCTAGGATATTATTCACTGCCTGATCCGTCTCAGGCTCCATCTCCTCCCGAGGCGACGGCAACACCAAGGGCTCGGTGGCGATTTCAGCTTCCGATTCAGCAGGATACGTCGGGGGTGCAGGAAAACTTTCTGTCTCCCCAGAGATATCATTAATGATGGAGCCGATGGCCGCTGCCAGCTCCGTTTCACTGGCCTGATGCGCGGGTTTATCTCCTTCCTCCTCCTGACGAACTTCAGGCACATCTGCTGGTGGCTCTTTATAGGCAGCAATGGACGGAGGAGTTTCGGTGAGCTTTGCGATGTTCTCCACAGCCTGCTCCAGTTCAATCTGTTTTGCCAACTGGGCAGCTTCGGGGGACTGCCTGGCTTCCCGGATCACCTCCTTTTCCGTTTCTGGGAATGAATCTTCTACCTCATTCTTAGCAAAATGAGGTGGCAAGATGTCCTCTTTCGGGGGGCTCTTCATTTTGGCCGGTGACACCGCCACCGGCTCTGCCTCGTCCTCAGTCGGCCGCAAGGCGCCCTTGACTTCATCCACGTTGAGGCGTATTTCCACGTTTTTGAGACACACGGATGCTTTATCTACAACGGTTTTGGTGTTTTTATACCTTCCCCTTTTGGATTTCGTAACCTTTTCTGGTGCCGACTTCTTCTCAATGATCTCAGCCGTGGGGATTTCTGGCTGGGTTTTCTCCACATCCAGTTCTTTCCTGTCACGTTTCTGCTCGCTCGCTGCCGGCTCTTTCTCAGTCACTTTTGCTTTATTGCCGTTGTCACCAACACTTGATTCCTGACCGCTCCTTTCAGCAGCATCTTCAGATTCAACCGACGCATCAGCTTTTGGCTCATTCTTCCCCTTCTTCCCCTGTTGGCTGGCTGCAGCTGAGGAGTGACTGTGTGTTAGCTTCTGGGATCTAGGAGACCTCCAGCCTTCAGCAGGCTTAGGAGCTTCCACAGCATCTTTAGTGTCAGCCTCCTCTACCTCCTGCTGAACTGGTTCTGTCTTTATTGGAGAGATGTCCTCCTCTGGCTTACGGCGGGTTTTTGGAGGTCTTCCCCTCCTCGGGGTCGTAGGAACCGTTGTCGCTGCTTCCTGCGGTTCCTTTTCCCCTCTCTTCCTGGTGGATCGAGTGACCTCCACAGAGTCCTTCACTGGAGATGGGCCTTCATTGTCCCCTGTGGTAGCATAGACTGACCTCACATTTCTGCGCCTGGTCCGCCCTATAGGCAAGCTTGGCTCCACATTTTCTGGCTCTGCAGCAGAACTTGGGGATTTAGCAGCGTTCCTCGAAACCTTCTCAGCCTCCACTTTCAATTCAGAAAGCTTCTGTGTCTCCCCACGCGGAGAGCTCGACCTCTTGAGCTTTTCACGGTCAATCCTTTCGCTCTTCCTCGTGACAGGCTTCTCCAGGATGTTGGCTGCAGCCGACTGCACGGGAGTCTTGGAGCGTTTACTCTTATAGGATTTCTTATCTTTTACCACAACCGGAGTTTCAACTTCCATATCATTGTCAGATACAGGTGGCAGGACCTCAGCAGCCACCTCCACCTTCTGACTCACACCAGCATCAGCGTTGGCAGGAGGTGGAGGATTTTCTTCCTTAGGTTCAGCAGCTTCCTCGGACTTTGGAACCAGCTTGGGTGGAGGTGGAATTAACTGGGCAGCTTCAGGTTCTGGATCAACACTGTCTGCTTGGGAATACGAAGATCCAGGTGTAGGAGGCTTCGTATCCAAGTATGAAGGGTGCTCTGTTGCCACAGCGTCTTCCTCTGGGGTTGTACCAACAACTTCCTTACTGGCTTCTACAACTGGCACAGGTTCCATTTGCTCGAGTGGTTCCATTTTGACAGAAGCAGCAAGTTCAGGGAAAGGTTTTTGTTCCTCTGCTGCAGAAGCAGGTTCAGAAGCTTTTTCTTCTTTCACAGAAGCTGTTTCCACCGCTATCTTTTCATTCACTACCTTCTCAGAAGCAACTGGTGCTGGTTCCTGTGGCAGGACAGTGACTGAAGAGGGACTGACCACTGAGGGAGTTTTATGTTCCGGTTCTTTACTATCAGGAACAGTGTCTGGTGTTTTTGGCCGGTTTTCTTTATCTTCCTGTTTTTCCATTTCTTTCGGTTTCTGATCTTTCTCCTTTTCTTTCTGCTGCATTCGTGTCAGTTCAATAAATCTGCTGTGGAAGAGCACCACCGGCTCTTGCACCAGATCAGCTGTGCTGTTGGTGCCATCGGAGGAGGACTGTCTCCCATACAATCTACCAGAGATGAAGTCGAGATCATCATCTTTTCTCTCTAGGTGTTGCAGGCGTTTGGAGTCCTGTTCAAA
Organism: Psittacus erithacus; assembly: GCA_009867235.2. Classification (NCBI taxonomy): domain Eukaryota; kingdom Metazoa; phylum Chordata; class Aves; order Psittaciformes; family Psittacidae; genus Psittacus; species Psittacus erithacus. The sequence continues at coordinate 6,432 of WYDI02035363.1, forward strand.
GATTGAACTATGTAAAAAACGAGAAGCAAACAGTTCCTGTCTCTCTTGTTCCTCCTCTTTATGATCTTCCTTCTTATCATCCAGTTTTCCACCTTCTGAATCAGTCCTGATCTTTTTCTTTTTCATATACCAAGATGGAATAGGTCTGGGAGCCGAGTCAACCTTCTCTTTGTCTTTATTGTTTCTAAAACTAGCAAATCTTGAATCCCAATCTAGAAAAGACCAGTTTTCTTCTCTGGAGGAAGAAAGAGATTTAGCTCTTTCAAGCAAGGCCTTGGTGTCTGGTGTGATTGTCTTGTCCAATGCAAAAGAGTAAAATTTGTTTCTTTCTAAAGAACTTGACAGTCTTTCCTCTCTTTCACGTAACTTCTCTTCTCTGTCCCTTAATAAAAAAGACAACCTGGAACTCTCTAACAAGGATGAGGCTTTTGGGGAATGGGGCTTGTTTTCACCGTCATCATCCGAATCTGAAGGCACCTCCCCGGGCTCCAGGTCTCGGACAGAGCGCTTGCGTATACTGTCTCTTTTGACGATGCTGCTTGGAAAGCTGATATCAACTCTCCCAGGCTCCTGCTTCACTTGTGTTTCCCACCTACTCGAGTCATCTTCAGAACTCAGTACAGAGAGTTTTATTTTAGCCATTTCTGCCATCTGCTCCCTTCTGCTGGAATCATAAGGATTGAATTTCAGTGAGTCCTCCCTAACAGTCATGTTGGAGTATGAAAGACCCTTTTCTTCTATTTTGGGTGACTCTTTGGTTTCCTTCAATGGCATCAGCCTCGGAGAATCGAGTGTGTCGTCATCTTCATGGAAAGGGAAGTGTCTGATACTAGGAGAACAGGATGTTCTCTCAGAGTCCTCACTCACCTGACGAGAACTTCTGTAGTTCCTCTCTCTTTTAGTGCTGATTTCAAAGTCAAACTGGTCAGTCTTTTTCCTTTTACTTGGTGGAGAGTCATCAGTGACGTCTTGCGGTGGTTTTCCCACCTCATGGACCAAGCTCCGTCTTTCATATTCATCCACATCTTTCTTTGGACTGCCGAACTTCTCGGACTTGGCGATCTCCATTTCCAGCTGCTGTTTCAGCCTGCGACTCTGCTCCATTTGTTTCCTGTAGCTTTGCGTGTGGTCGATGTCAATGCCGATTTTCTCCTCTGTATCAGCTGACTGAGGTTTCTCTTGGCCAAGTTTATGGTCAGGTGTGTCTTCAGGAAGACTGGAGTAATTTTTCCTTGTGTCTTCTCTCTCTGTTCCTTGGTCATCTAGGAGCTGTACCTGCTTATGCTGGGGTTTTACTGGGTTCAGTTTTTTAGCAGGGAGTTCCTGAACCTCTGCTGGTTCATCGGCTCCCTCCATGAGCCTCGCCTGCAGATCCAGGGTGGGACGCATGCCGATCCCACCAACACTAAGAGTTTCCTGCATTTCTTTGGGGCTGGTAACAGGAATAAGTCTTTCCAGTTTGAGTTTTTTAGATTCCCTTTTAAGCATCTCCTTTCTCAGGGGTTTTCTCTCCAATTCTCCTTCCCTTAACATGGTCGCTTCTCTAGAAGAAGCTGTTGTGTCAAGCTGCTTCTTCAAAACCATGCGTGTGTCTTCTTCATCCTGGCTGCCTCTTTTTGCTTCCAGTTTTTGCCTGTCAGGCTTCGGATTCGCATCGGCAAAACGCCTTTTACGAGCCTCCAACTTGTCTAAATCCACCGCATTGGCCCCCTCAGAAGTTTGCTCTGCCTTCAAGTGCTTTTTGGGTTTCAGTTTTCCCTCCTTATCCACGACTTCTATGTGACTGGCAAGGGCTTTCTCTTTTTGTACCTTGGTTCTGGCAGGTTCCAGTTTAGACTGATCAGACTTGGTTTGCTCAGCTTGAGATGTCTGTGTTTTCTGCTCAAGAAGTGGGGACTTCATAGTGTCGTTGTCAAGCTTTGCTCTCAGTTTCTCCAGACCAGGCTGATCAATAACCTTCCCTTCCTTTTCTTTCACTCGGGTCAACACGACGCAGGGCATTAGTTCCAGGCGGTTTTTAGCTGTCCCTTCTTTGTCACCTCTCTCTTTACTCTGTTTACTGTTACCCTTCAGTTTTTCAGGGCTGGGCTCTCTCTCATTCTCTTGATCCGTTTCGGAAGACTGAGAGCTGGGTGAATGGATTTTTGCTTTCCGTTTTTGCTTATCAGCCTTTTCCTTTTCCAGTTTTTCTGGCTTCTCCTTCCTCACCAGGCGTTTCTCCTTGTCCACCCTCTCCTGCTCGAACACTCGCTCCTTCTCCGCCTTCTCGTTTTTTGCGTAACGTTCCATGCGGGCTTTGTCGAGTTTGTCGTATCGTGGAGGGGACAGAGAGCTGCAGCTGCCGCTGCGATCCGATGACCTGCTGTAAATCCTCCTCTCGGAATCGCTCTGCAGACGCTCCGACTGTGACGGGGACGCTCCGGGGCTCTGCGGGCGCCGGGAGTGTGTCGGGCTCTGGCTCCGTTCAATGGGTCTCCGTTCATGATCTCTGTCCCGATCGGATTCGAACCGTTCCCTCTCCCGCTCTCTCTCCCGCTGCCTGTAACTGTACTCCCTTATGTCCTGCTCGTACGGATCGCCTCTGTAATCCCTGTACTCGCGTGGGTCGTCGTAGTAGCGTGGGTCATAGTAGTCTCCTTGGTAGGGATCCCACTCTGCATAAAATTCTCGGCCTCGAGCTGGGTATTCTCGACGAGGATCTTCAGGATACGTCCCCGGAGTCCGAACAGTCTCGTAGTAAGTACGATCAGGGGCATACTCGTAAGATCCTCTTCGCTCATCTCTGCTAAATATGAGAATAAACAAGTTAGTTCTCCTCCTCAACTGTGGTTTTTGCTATGTAGGAGAATCATTTTATGGCAGTTTCTTTGTAGGGAGGCAACTGTACAGAGCTGCACACAGAAGTTTAACAACAACAAATCAGTGTGCAGTGGATTAAATGCTTTGTGAGCTTATCAACTCACTGCTGCATTTCTGCCAAATTCAAATATATTGTTAAATTAAGGTATAACCTATGCCCCCATGTATAGTCCAGCACAATGAAGACCATCCTTTCTCAAGTACCTGAAACCTGCCTCTGAAAAGCTGAGTCAAATCAGAATGCAAGGTTGGAACCTTTCCATTACTGAGCAGTAAAGTGATAACAAGGCTTCTTTAAAAACCCTAAACCCTGAAAGTGAGCATTTAATTCAAGAACCAGCTCTTTCTCTGCATGTGCAATGCTGACGTTGCCTATTTACAGTAAGACCAAGTCAACAAAAATGAGCTCAGGTGAATTCATGGGAAGCACTCAGCAAAATAACTCAAGCAATTGATGTAATTACCTCAATACCTCCAACAGCAAAAATAAGCCATTTCCAACCCTGAACGTGCCTCCCTGGCAGAGGGCTGGCAGCGAGCTGGTGCTCCACTTCTCCACCATTACAGAGGGTTTTGCACACTCTGTTTCACACACATTTACTTGGCTTTATAGTTTCTGATTACATAAAAAGCTGACAGCTCTCAGGTGTTAAGAAAGGAACAAGCTTGAAAAAGAATGCTAAGAAACAAAATACGGAAGACTAAAACCTCATTCCACAAGCCAAGTGGGATGTTGTGAAAGGCAGCTGGGAAGTTAAAAGGATTAATCATGGGGTTTGTTTAGGTTTTTGTGGTTTTTTTCCCCTTTGGGTCCCACTGAGACTGGCTACAAATACAACCTGAGAGAACCTGGTGAGCGCAGATCATAGCGTCATGCAAGGGGGCACCACATGCCAGCAGGTCAGAGGAGGACCAGGAGATGTGGAATGACAAGATCAACTGCAGAGCTCACTCCATCACCCCGGGATTCATTATTCCTAAGTATCTTGTAATGACTATGTGAGCATAACAACAGCAAAGGAAAACCAAGACTAATGTCTACCCAAGTATGACATCGTTCCAGAGATTAGTGCTCTACTCAGAATTACTTCATAGCAGAGACAAGCCCAGCTGACTCCTGCATGTTAAAAACCATCTGATAACGCACTTCTCTTTCCTGAATCTGGTGTAGCTCAGAGGAAATCATGACTGACTGCTTGCTGGTGCATTCCAACAACTGGCAAGGACTGGGGAACGCACGCATTTATTTGCATTATGCGAATCCTGATTGCCGATTTCCAAACCCTTGTCACTTTTAAATGCAGCAATTTTGCATGTAAGTTAGATCAATCCATTTTGCTGCAAAAAACCCACTGAATTTATCTAACTCACAGGTATAATCAATGTCATAGAATCATGGAATGGTTATGGTTGGAAAGAACCTTGAAGCTCATCCAGCTCCAACCCCTGCCACTGGCAAGAACACCTTCCACTAGAGCAGCTTGCTCCAAGCCCCTGTGTCCAGCCTGGCCTTGAACACTGTCAGGGATGGAGCAGCCACAGCACCTCACCAGGGAAGAACTTCTACCTAATGACTAATCTAAATCGACCCTCACATCACGCTGGGCTTATGTAGAGCAGAACCCTAAGAACTAAGCCAGCCTCTGAAGGTTTATTACGCTGAAGGTAATAAAACACAGATGTTTTATTCAGCCACTGGAGTAAAAATGGGGACTGCTGCTGTGTCAGGCTGCTCCCAGCCAGGGACTGCAGAAGTAAGTGGCCTTGCAGGGGACAGAACCCTTCAGCGTGTGCAAAATTGCCAGACACCACCACAGCAGATGCTGCAGAAGGGCACCAGCACAGAACACGTCTGTCATATCAAACAGCCTAAAAAATAAACAGAAAAATAGCTGCAGCCTCAGCTGTATGTTATTACTTTATCAAGTTAACAAATTAAACTGTTGAAAAGGGGTAAGTGGAAGACCAAATTTCACTCTCTGCTCAACAGATGAGCAGCAGTAGTTTATCGGACTCTATATACACTATTAACATACACACTTCTCTTGAGGAGAAGATCAACTGCCCTTCACATTCCTGAGAAGTGATGAATGACTCACAACTGTGTCCTGGTGACCTATCACAGTAACTGGATGCTAAATATAGAGATCGCAGACAGAGCCAAAACCTTAACACCAGTATGAATTTCAGTACCCACTACACTGCAGCTGTGTGATATCCTGCCTGCCTCTATCTGCGTCCTTCCAGTCTGACCACCTAGATTTATATAAAATAGAAGTACTGAAAAGGTAAAAGACATTAAAAATATGCTAAAATCTTAATAAAACTTTAAAGAAAGTTTGATTGCACTTAAAGAGGGTGGAAAGGAAAAGACTGTAATGAAGATGTTGACACATGCCTTCTTTCTGCCAGCATTTCATAAAAGTCTCTGATATCTTGACCCGTTTTCTCCATGGAATGATAAAATGCCAACTGACTTTCTCGATTTGCAAAGTCCACCTGAAAAATAAAGGGTAAATCATGTTCAGAGAGAGAAACACCCCATTTCTGGCAACATTTCACTGCCTGCTGCAGCCTGAAGGTGGGAGCAGAACTGGGAAGTGGGGTAGTATTTAACAAAACCCATGTCAAACGCTCCTCAGGAGTGGCCCTGCCCATCCCCAGGAGTAAAGACCTTCCTCTTCTAACTCAGTGAAGCTGTGTGGAGCTTGTAACTACCTCCTTACTAGGGTATGTTGTTGTAGCTGCCGCACCAGAAGCTTTTGTGCAGTAAACCAGCAGTAAAGCACACATTATTATCATGGTATTGACGTTTTCAATACTACGACTCCAATTACAGTTCCAAAGTCCTTGTTATTGTGGTACTGATGTTTTTAATACAACGCTTCAAATTACAGGTCCAAAGTCCCTTTTATCTCAAGGCAGCACTACAGCAGGTCAGCACTGACCTATTTCAGCTCCATGATATTTGCCCAGGGTTATAGAGCAAGGCAAGAACAGGGATGGGAAAGGAACCAGACCTCCTGAACTGCAGCTCTCTGTTCTAGCTACTCAGAGTTGATGTTTTCTAGCCAACGGTGACAATATTAAGAAGCTAACAGCACAGCTGATGCAAAAGTCTCAGGATTAGAATGAATTTAGCAATGTGTATGCCACATAATGCAATATTTTTAACATTCTAGCCTATTTTTAATCAGCCTAGACTGTGTAACCACAGCAGTAGAGCACAGGCAATACGTGCAGTAAGGGTGTTGCTTATTCCACAGTCACTAAGTAGCAAGACCCACAAACACAGGAGGTGAAACTTCTGAATGACCACACGCTTTATTGCATACAAAGGCTCCTCATATTCAACCACCACGCTTAGAAGCTGCAATATATCCAACTCCTAACCCCAAGGGGTGTGAGGTTGCTAATACACCAGATGAGGTTGTGAGGTTGTTAATACACCATATGAGAGACCATGCTTGAAATCACTCTTTAGGAGAGAAGAAAGGAGGAGGAGGAAGATAATTCAGAAGGTTGGCCAACACCTCACGTCCCCAGTTAGTGCAACTCATGGGACAGTCATAACAGGTATTACCACAGTCACCCAAATCCAAGACATCCCTGTAAATATGAAGTGCTGCTCCAGGAAAAAGTACTACCTATTTTTTTTAATAGTGCTTTTAATTATTGCTATTTTTAATCTGTCACAAGGAAGGAGCTGCATCACAAGAGCAGACTGCATGCTTGGGTTGCTGTACTCTATGATGGGCATGCAAGCCACCACGGGTCACCTTGGCCAGGTCGAGAGCCTGGACATTAGCATGGAGCAGTTGAAACTGGAGCAACTCACCCCTTCCAATTCCACTTTTCTAACTTGAAAATGGACAGAAGTTTGCCTTGGATTGGGGTAAATGCGGTAGCAACACGGACACCAACACTCAGGAGCTCAGAGAGACAAGTTCAGTAAAACAAACGGCAGAATACTGGAGAAGGCTTTATATAAGTAACAGTTCAAGATCCCTGACATCTTGATAAGCCGAGTATAAAAAATAATTTAAGCCTTTGATGCCTGGGACGTGTCCCACTAAGTATTCCTGTTGTCTGGCAGTCTGCAAATGCCAGCGTTTAAGGGGGAAGGCCTAAATGCAATTTGTTTCTCTCTTTTTTGTTTGGTTTGGGTTTGTTTTGGAGGTCATTCTGCACACCTTAATTTTATTCCCACCGATTTTCCTCCCCTTGGTCTCTTTTACAGCTGCTTGTGCATATTCAATCTCATTGTAGAGAACCAGGGCCATGCCTTTTAAGCGGTCAAACACCACCTGTAAAAAACAAAAAAACAAAACAAAAACCAAATAAGAGCCTCATCCACAGGACTTAATGTCAGTCCCAACAAAATCCTAAGTCATGAGGATACCATAAGGAGATAATTTTTTTTAGCAAGGTAAATTTTTCCAGGCTTTTCTGATGAGGCGTATTGTAACGAAGAGACAATAAAAGGCCACGGGACTGCTTTGAATTGTGGATATTGTGGCTTGAGGTATATTATGCCTTTATTTTGTTTTTCTGTATTTTACTTGTAACTTTTGTCCTTTGGTGACTGAGTTTCGTAGTTTAACTTTGATTTTTAAAAAAATTTCCAATGTGTTTTAGGGGGGAAAAAAGGTAAAAGGAACATTTCATTCCAAAATGGAAACAGTGTTTGTTATCAGTCTGCAGTACAACTCGTCAGTTGCCCAATTTCCAAATATTAGCTTCCTTTACAACATTAACTTGTTATTCAAGCAACAACAGCTACAATCAAGAATGTCAAAACTGCAACAGAAACCCACAAAAATCCTTTCAGGAGGCAAGACCTTGATCCTGTCCAGATTTATGCATGTTGCTTGGCTTTAAGCACATTAATGTCCAACAGATATACATGGGACAAGTCATGTGCTGAAGTTTAAGCACATGTGTAAATCAGTGGCACCAACCCACAGTGGGGAAGGTAACACACTCCCACTTCATGATATGGGCAGGTCGCACCATCCTTGGCTTTCTCTCTTCTTGCAGGTACTCTTGTCAGTGGGACTATCCCAACTGCTTTCAAAAAGTCATTTTTTGGCCTAATGAGGGGAAAAAAAAAAGGTATTTATGTCTAATTATATCATCAGCATGAGTGTCATTATGGAATTCAACTGCTTCTCCTTCCGAAGCAATTTTGTTCGGGAGAGACTGTACTGCACAAGAGCAACAAATGGTTCCCAATACTTGTTATCTCGGCTCATTCAAAATCCTTTTGGTTGCTGTTTTCCAAACACCAGAAGCAGCTGCTCCACGTGCTGGATCAACCTGATGCAAAGCTGCAGAGCCCCAAGAGCCAGATTACACCCCAGAGAGAATTGCTCTACCTGAGCTATAAAGCCCTGGACAGTCGGGGTTGAAAGGACAGGATGGGAAGAAAGGAAGACAGTAACAACTTTAAACCACACGCCAAAGCCTCCCACCTACCTTCACCACAGGCCCGTATCGGCAGAAATGTCGGGTTAAATACTGATCTGTGACGTTGGTAGAAAGCCCATCTAACCACACGCAGTTTGTAGGCATGCTCTTCCCAAACCCCAGCTGAACACAAAAGGGCAAAACTTCCATCAGTACAATTCACAAGAGTTAAAGTGACTGAACAGAACACACCTAAGTATGTGCAGAAAACTAAAGGCATTTGTATGGGTTTTCTAAAATTAGCATCTCGTGCAGGTGCAAGACAAAAATCAAATAGGAATTAATGAAAATAACTGTGCATGCTTAAACAAATACAGTGTTTGACAACATTCTGTTCTCCTACAATTTGAATGTATCTGCAAAGTGACAGGTTGACAGCTCTGGGGACTGACAGCCTCTGTTCATCATCGGTACCAGAGCAGCTTCCCAGCACAGCCTTGCCAGACATGGACCTTTAAGGCCAGGGAATGTCAGTCTCCAAAGTCTACTCAATCCTGGGCTCCTAGCTGAGGCAGTCAACAAAAATGCTGATTAATCCCAATTACGGTGGTGGTTGAAAGAATCACGCTCTGATCTGACCTACTCATTAAAAACCATCTTACTTCCATAAACTATGCTGCATAGGCAAACTATTATCCTGTGATGTTGTGAAGGAGAGCAACAAGAAGGATGCAGCCCATGGGAGGATTTCTTTACCTTGAGCCGGTTATTTCCAAGATATTCCCCATCCATCTTCTTAATGGCTTTACACACACTTGCAATATCACAGTACTGCAGGAATGCATACTGAGGAACACCATTCACCTTCTTAATGTCGATATCCTAGGGAAAAAAACACAAAACAGAACAACTGACAGTCAGCAAAAGGACATTTCACGGTGTTAGATCTATGTGGACTTTCTCTAGAGACACATGGCACAGCAAGCAGTCTTTAATATTTCCTTCAGAGAGTGGATTTAAACAATAGTAGACACTGTTCTTCTGCATCTCATTCAATGTCAAACCCAAATCCTTACTGAGGCAAAGTAAGCTCTTCGTAACACAAATTTAAATCCAACCCTGCAGACATTAAGCCTGACCTATCAACAAACAGCAGCTTTAGATTGTTAATACTATGTCAACAAGAGGCAACTCAGAATCAAAGAAATACAGATTAATCTTTGCTTGTAAAGGCTCAAAACAACCTGCTCCAATCCTCATTCCTGAGCCAAGAGGAGAGTGGGATTCCTTTGCCAAATAAATATGATCCATCCTGTTCCTAGAAACAGAAAGTGGTGCTGAGCTCCTCTCCTGCACCAGTGTGGCCGTGGCACTGGCATAGCAAAGGCAGAAAAGATCCTCAGCTTCCATCAGCACTGGTATTTGATCCCCAGCCACCACAGGCACATCCAGAAGGAAGTGCAGTCACGAGGGAGCTACCAAAGCCTAATAAAGGCTGATCTGAATCAATTTAAAATGCCAGCAAGCTTGGAGCTGACATTTGGTTAACATTCAAGCTCAGCACTAGTACTGGCAAATGTGCTGAAAGCCTCGGAACAAACTCATGATATGATTCATTCTGAGCTGAAAATAGAAGGTGGTGTGTTTCGTTTTATTTGTTTATAGAGCACAAGCTTCCTTTGTGAGCTCCATGCCAAGGCCAGCACATGGCTCGAAGCACAAAGGTTCCCAACATCCAGGACAGACTAATTTCATGGTTAATAAATTTAGGGACAAGGCAGCAGTTTGATATGGTCTTACCCACGAGCACTTTATCTGGGAGAACAGAAGCAAACAGGAAGATTCACACAACTATTAAGACTCCTATAGCCCTGGCCTGATGATTTAAGTGGAATTCTAATAGAGGACTAAATTTCCAAGTGTCTGAAGTAGCACAATCACAACCATGGCAAATTATACCTGATCACTCACCCTGGGCAAGCCAAGTCCTTCTGACAGGCACATAAAATGTCATTACTTTGCTCCTCAGCCATCGGAAGAGTTGTAAAGCTGGTGCCTTCTGCACCTGAGCTTGCAAGTTCCGATGGAAACTGCTCGAGGCAGCACTGCTGCCCAGTTCTGAGCATTAATAATGTTGACAGGACACAGCGTTTCTCAGAAAACCCAATTTACAAGACACTGCACTAATACTGATAAGCATTTTTACCAGGACAGAGTTTCTGCTTTAACATTAGTAAGGGTTTAAGGTGCAAACCTGTGTGGATTCATTAATCAGTGCTGGTGTTGAGGATGCAGCAGAGGCTCGATGCACAAGAGCTGCCAGACATCCGAAAATGTTAAATCCTGTGTTTGTCCCCACTGTATGAGGAAGCACACATCCCCTTTGGGAGGGGAAGTATGTATGCGTGACTCAATGGTTACAGAAGTATTTCAGAGCAGAGTAAGGCACAGCATGTTCATAAGCAGCCACCGCTACCAGTGAGTACATCAACTATAGGTGCTGAGGCCTGGATTCAATTAAACTGACTGTGGGTAGCTGCTGCACGTCTCTGGAATATTCCTCTTCAATGCAACATTGGTAGGAGTTGATACAAAGTGAGAAGCAGAAGAGGGAGGAGAAAGAGGAAAGGAGAAGGAAGGGATGACTGCTTCTCTCTCATTCAGATAGGCCTGCTCAGAAAGAAACTCCAAATCCCACAAGTGTCATCACTAATCCATCCACCTCATGCCTCTTCTGCCCTGCTGTTGGGACAGACTGTGACAGCTCTTAGCTGCTTCCACATACAGCGACTAAACCCTCTGTTTCAGAGACCAACAGGAAACTTAAGACTTCATAGAGCTGAACTGATTCAGTGTGAAAATGACACACCCCAACTACCTCATTGGGCTCTTCTACAAACACTGAGCTAGCAGAATACAGGCGTCTTGTGAATGCTCCCAGGATTAAGTCATCCCCTCAACATGAGTGTGCTGAGATTTCACTCTAAACGCAAAGAAAAGCTTCCAGGTGTACTCCAGCAAGATGAACGACTCAGATCACCATATAAAAACTGATTTCTCTGTCATTGATGCTCAGATTTACCACTGTCCGGAGCATTTTACAGGTGTGTATGGGAAGGGCAGGCAATGCCCTGCAGAGCAAAGAGGCCTCACGTACCACTATCCCACCGAAGCGCTGGAAGATGTTGCGGAGGTCGTGATAGGTGGTTGTTTTCTCCAGGTTGCCAATAAAGAGGGTTCTCGTTGCTTTCGGGTGGAACTCATCTATCCTCTCATCCAAAGGACGAAATTCATTCTCACTTTCTGTTTCTAGAAGCAAAAGAGAGCAAGACATTTGTAACGCAGGGAGGGGTTTTTCATGCGGGTTTGCTTCATGCTGATTTGCTTGTTCATGTCTACTTCCTGACGAGCAGATATGATCTGAACCAGAGTACCCCATGTCTCTGACAGAACTACGCAGTAACTACCCTGTGAATTGCTATTTATGTGCAATGTGAATCTCTGCATCATACCACTGGGGAGTGCTACGGAATTTGAGCACTCTGGGGTGAAAGGTGGCTGCATTCTCCAACTGTTTCCCCAGAAATTCACTCTTTTAACAAGTATTAGTGCTGGAAGGCATGAGTTCAAGCAAGGCCTCACTGTACTTGGGGAACAGCACACGGAAGAAGTTTGGTTTTGCAGATCAACTTTTAAACAAGCAGTTGAAGGACAGACTGAAAACTTGACCACATGCTCAGTGCTGCTCACTGGTTGGTTTTTTTGGGCTATGCTGCCTTGGCCTCAAAACTGCAGCCATCATTAGCTGGTTTAATTAAAAGCAGAACAAAACAAGCCTTTGAGGACTCAGTGCTGCGCTTCTGCTCCACTGACACATGGAAGATGAGGTTGTTTCTACCAGCAGATCCCACTACTTGAGAGAATGGCAGTTTTCCTTCTCTGAGGTTTAAGACTGGAACTCTCTCCCTGTTTGACCCAAGAGCAGCCACTCCTCTTGCTCTGGTTTCGGTGTACTTCCCAGTTTCTTTAAAATACATTTCTGCTGCCTCTTTACGACAGCCCATGAATGAGCCCAGAGCAGCCACAAGCCCAGTGCAAGCAGGGCATGGACATTACCTGGTCCTATCCAGGCTGTGACTTCAATCTGCATGCCAAAGAAAAGTTTTCCTTTTGAGGCATTTAGTGCTTTTTCCTGGTCCTCCTGCTGCCGGAAGAACACCAGTCCATACCGCTCCTCAGAAGCCCCGTGAATCTGCACCGACGTCACCTTTCCATACTTCTTGAATTCATGGAAAAGTCCATCTTTAAGGCTTGTATCTAAACCAACAAATAAACAAACATAGTTTTTACCAACTTAGCAGCACCACAGAAGACATGAAGAAATCTGATCTTCCTTCTGAAATGGGACTTCCCCCGGTTTAACCTGAACCTCAGCGCTCGCAGAAGTGCCTTTGTAATTTTAGATACTCATTCTGACAATGACAAATGCTTCTGGCTGATCTTTCTCTGTGCCTTGATTTTTAAACCTAAGAAACCACAGACACAAGGTTTTACATCTCTGAAGCTTGCAGTGTACAGTTATTACTTCTAAGAGACACCCAATTCAAGACGAAGAACACCTAAACAACATTACTTCATTAATAATCCCATACAGACATAGCATAGAGCAGTTTTCCAACGCTGGGATGAGGGTCCTGGACACATCATTCAGCTCAAGTCAGTTCAGAAAGGTAACCAAGCAGACTGATCTGATTTTGCAAAGTCTGACTCACAGCCACAGAACCTGCCTGGGATGTGCAGGGTACTGACCTCGGTGGCGTGACACTTGAAGGAGTAAGACAGAAATAGTCTATAGAAAGAATATTAGCACTGTGGGGTTTGCTGCTCACAAAGCTCATATGCATTACTTTAATTCAGGCAGTGCTCTTCACATGACAACTGCTTTACAAGTGATCTCATGCTGGTTATTTCCATGGGATCTCTCCTACATCCAGCACAGGGAACACAGAGTGATCACGTGAACTCCTCAGCGAGTGGTTTACTGCATTATTTACCTTTCAGTGCCACTATGAGTGTACTGCTGGGGGTTTATGGCACTCGGCACTGACAGAAAACCCTCAGGTTTTTTAAAGTATAACTGAAAGAAGAAGAATAAATGTTCATAAATAACAATTAAAACAGAAACTGAAGCGGGTGGAGGGTAAATGGTCTGAGTTTTACGTGGAAAATTTGAGTGCTTCAGGTTTTTCCCTTGGGAAATTCAAAGCACCAGTTCCAGAAGCTGGAAGGGCACAAGCCCAGGCACTGGAGCTGGGGACCTGCAGGATTGCTTCCCACAGATGGTCACTAATTAAGCAATTTTCCCCTGTCACACAAGCAGAGGGAGAATCCCAACAGTCAAAGACACAAGATCACGGTTATTTAAACAATCCCTACCCCACTCCCTCCTCCTTTTTTCCCCTTCATTTCACTTTCCGAGTGCCTTTACCTGTTGAGCGCACTGGAAGATTTTGAACCTTGATCCCAAAGCTTTTCCGGGGTTCATCTTTCTCCAGCGATGGAAGCAGCTGGGCTGCGGGTGCTGGGACTGCTGTCGACTGCACTGACCGTGCTGGGGACTCGTCGCTGGAGCTGCTGCTGGAGTCGCTGCTGTGGAGGGCACGAAGGGAGCGGCGTGAGTGCGCGGAGGCACAAAGCGCCCACAGGACACGGCGCCTCTGCTTAAAGAGCTTTTGCTTGCCCACAGACCTTCCTCCCTCCTTTGCCTGCTGGAGAGAATCCCATTTCCATAACACAGCCCAGTTATACAGAGGAATTCAGAGTCATTCCACAAATATTCTCGTACCGAGCCCTCAGAGGAGGCGCAGGGAAGCGGAGTATGGGTAAAATGTCAGATAGATCCTGTTACATGCCGTGACAATGGTGGAGATTTAATTAAGTGTAACACAATGTTGTCTCAGCTTAAGAGCTGTGTGGGAAGGCTGGAGAGATACAAAGAGGATACACACAGGTCTGATGCAGCCCAAAAATCCCTCCCAGTGCTCTCATGTGTGAAGGAAGAAATAATATCGTGCTGTCAGGTGCCGCTGTCAATCCAAGAGTCAATCCCAGAGCTCTCCTGGTTGCCTCCTGTGTACCTTTAAGGAAAGACCTGTACTTCTGATACAAAAACCTCGTGTGAGAAAACCACAGCAAGGTTTTGAGTCAACTGCTCCAGAATCATAGAACCACTGAATGGTTTGGGTTGGAAAGGACCTCAAGATCATCCAGCTCCAGCCCCTGCCCTAGGATAACCTGGGTAGCTGGATATGAACCAGCCAATGCTATCTGAAGACTCCGCCTCAGTATTCAGCTCTGGGGTATGAAGAATTCAGACCCAAGAACATAATTTATAAACAATAATTACAGCAGGAGAGGATTTGCATGTTAGATCATACAGGAATCAATCTATTCCACCGACTCTTGATGCTGCAGATCATTAGACACTTCACAGGGGAGCAAAGAAATACAGAGAATGATGTTATTAAAGCTTGCCCAGTGGGGACACGTCATCCTCCTGCAGTGGCTCATTCCTTCCCCGAGGCACGAGGGCTCATAACGCGGCTAAAAATAATTGTGTCTGACATAACCCTGGAGACTCTCCTCCTCCATCACAAGAGCAGCCTTCTAAAACATGCTGCTGGAATCTGAACTCGGAGCCTGGCGGGGGGAGAGCTGCCACGTACAAAAATAACCCCTGCACTTGTACATTGCTGCTTGCCACTGAATTTCTGTGTTCCTCTCCATACCGTATCAGGAAAAGGAAACACAGGTTTATATTTATCGTACCTCGATTATTTCATGGGTTTTTCTTACTCTCTCTACATTAAACCACTTTGCTTTTCCTATTCTTTCCTCAGGAAGCCATTTCAGGCTTCCAATAATTTTCCTGACTTGATTTTGTGACCTCTCTTCTGCTACACCCCCTTTTTATGGGGGTACAGTTTTGGGCAGCAGCCACAGAATCATTTTTCTTCCAACATTCCAGAAAACTGTGTTTTTCTCCTGAACATCTTGGCATAATGAGCACTGTGGCACGTTATTAAAAGCCCCAGGGTTCTGTCCCGATTATATTTGGAGGCGCAGATAGAATGGAATCTCTGTCCCAAAATACAAACAATGGAAGGAGGATCTAAAACCACACCAGACCAAAACAAAACAGGTCAAAAAAACACAGAAGTAATAATAAACATGAGAACCTCTCCTCCCATCTCACCCTCTCATTACAACCCTCCCATCCAGTTGACATCAAGCTGCTTCACACATTGGTTCCCTTCCCACACACTCTCCTCCTACTCCTCCATCCCCAGAGGAGGAAGTTCAGCGTCACTGGGGGAGAGGAGAGAAAATAAAGCTGAGCCAGAGAAGGAGTGAAAAACGGAGCCCTTCCTCCTGCTCTGCTCTTCCGAGTGGGCCCTGTTTTGTGCTCACCAAGGGGTGATCGCCCCACACCACCCAGCCTGGTATTTCACATGGAATCACATTTACCAAATCAATCTATAGTCCATTCTGTCCCTCAGCTCTAAATTTCCTACCAGGATGCTCATACCCAGCCACATTTTCCTTCAAAATTTGTAAACCGTCCTTATTTCTGCCTCACCTGCACTTGTGCACCCTGCTTCCATGCCCTTTTTGTTAAATTGCTAAAAGTGGAGCTGCTGCAATTCACTTTTCATTTTTGGCCACAGAGATGCTGCGAGGGCTGGAGCAGCTCTGCTCTG